>WOXC01001649.1:0-159211 GCA_011680675.1 Gymnobelideus leadbeateri
AAGGTAGTGGCATGCTGGTAAATGTTTAACAATCAGCCCTACAGGAAAAAAATGTACATACAACATACTTTTTAGTTTAATCGGAATTATTAGCATTTTATCCATTACTTTCTTAGGTCTAGACAATAAACAAAACAATAAATCAAGTCCTTATTTGTAGAATTTGACACATTTTCAAGATGTAAATGTTCACACTGAAAATTTAATAATCAGCTCTCGTGAGCTAGGTGAACTGACTCCAATATATCATTAGTATAAAGTCTCTTTCAACTCTAAATCTATGATCCTGTGGCCTAGTATAGAAAGAACATTTAACTTGGGTTCAAGTCCTGGTTCTGTCACTTACTGCCTGAGTGATCTCAAGCAAGTCACTTTATTTTTCTGGGCCTCGGTGTGCATCATCACCATCATCACTAGCATGTAGATAGCGCTTTAAGATTTGCAAAGTACTTTACAAATATCATCCTATTTGGTCCTCATGGCAAGTGTGGAAGGTAAGTGGCATTATTATCCCCATTTTACAGACGAGGAAACTAAAGGTAGGATTTGATCTCAGGTCTTCCTGACTCCAGGTCCAGTTGTCTATCCATTGTGCCCACACAGTTGCCCTCCTGTAGAATGAGAGGGTTGAACTAAGGGATTTTATTTTTATTTTTTATTTTTTTGCTTTTTGGAGAGGCAATTGGGATTAAGTGACTTGCCCAAAGTCACATGGCTAGTTTTTGTGTTAAGTGTCTGAGGCTGGATTTGAACTCAGGTCCTCTTGACTTTAGGGCCGGTGCTCTATTCACTGTGCCACCTAGCCACCCCAGAACTAAGGGATTTTTAGTGTTCCTTTCAACTCTGGTATGCTATGAGTCTGTGATTCCCACACTAACAAACATTAAAATTTTTTTTTTGCTTTTTGGAGGGCAATTGGGGTTAAGTGACTTGCCCAAGGTCACATGGCTAGTTTTTGTGTTAAGTGTCTGAGGCTGGATTTGAACTCAGGTCCTCCTGACTCCAGGGCCGGTTCTCTATTTACTCCACCACCTAGCTGCCCTGAAACATTAATTTTTTTTTTTGTTTTTTGGAGGGCAGTTGGGGTTAAGTGACTTGCCCAATGTCAAATGGCTAGGTTTTTTTGTGTTAAGTGTCTGAGGCCGAACATTAAAATTTTTGATCCAAGAATTTAACAGGTTGAACTCAGTTCAATTCAATAAGCATTTATTCAATTCCTGCTATACTTAAGACACTTTGTATGCTAAACCTTGGAAATACAGACACAAAATAACATCAACAAGAACAACAACAAAAATTAGCCAGCTCCTACCCTTAAGACATTTATATTCTGGGGCGGCTAGGCAGGCAGTGAGTAAGAGTGCTGGCCCCGGAAGTGGGAGGACCTGGGATAGATTCCAGCCTCAGTACTTAGCACCCACACAGAAATGACTGGCAGTGTGACCTTGAGCAAGTTACTTACCCCCAATTGCTTATTAAAAAAAAGAAATTTATATTCTACTGGAGTTTTAACCATGAACACAGGCAAAATACGAGATAATTTGAGGAGGGAATGAACATTAACAATTAGGAGAATCGGGAAGTGGCTTACTGTAGGAGGTGACACGTGAGAGGAACATTTATTGAAGCTGAAAATGAATAATAATAATAATAATGATGATGACAAGTGCCATCATATGAATCTCACCACGTGCCAGGCACCCTGCTGAGTACTTTGCAATCATTATCTTGTCATTATCCTGACAACAGCCTTGGGAATTAGGTGCGACTGCTTTATCCATTTTACAGATGAGAAAACTGAGGAAAACAGATCTGAATGACTTACCCAGGGTCACACAGTTAGCGAGTGTCTGCGGGTGGGTTTGAGCTCTAACTGTTCAGTGGAAATGAGGAGAGAGTGCACTATCGGCATAAGAGATAGCCTATGCAGAGAAAAGAAACCAGAGCTGGAATACGGGGAACAGTGACTTGGCTGGAATTTAAAATCATGTGGCATAGGAACTGGACCTGTAATCTCATTGATACAGTGATCTCCTAGATGAAGAAAGTACGTCTGAGAGGTTTACCTAGAGCATTGGAAGATTAGGTGACTTGCCCTGGGTCATGGAGCCTGTATGTGTCAACAGTGGGACTGAGAACCCAACTCTTTCTGGTTTTGAAGCCAGTTCTCTCTCCACTACACCATACTGCCTCTCTAAGAGTACAGACAGGGAAGTAATGTGAAATAAACCTGGAGAGGTAGGCTGGTGTTAATTAATCAGTCAACAAACATTTAATAAGCACTGTGCTAAGTCAGTCTGTGAAGGGCAAGCCTGTTATCCTTTTATCTTTCATTGGGTTGATTGTTTCTGTCAAAAAGTAGGTCAGTGGAAACATCTTTCCAGTTGGTGTTCCCTTCCCTTTCCTTTAGTAGCTTTGGAATGGTGCCCAACCACCATCATTCTTGCTCTTTGTTTTTTACAGAATTATTTTCCAAACCTGAGCTGCTGATTTCTTCCAACCATCTGGATGAAGGTGGGAAGCTAGACCTGTCCTGTCAGATCTCAGGGTCCCCACTTGCCAACTTCACCATCCAGAAGGAGAATATAACCATAACAAATTCTCAGAACTTTACAAAGAGGGTCTGGGTACATGACAGTGGGACATACAGATGCCTTGCTGCCATCCGCAACATCATCAAGGAAAGTGATCCAGTACAGTTATCTGTTTTTGGTAAGTAAATGTTTATTTATGTGTAGGAGACCAAAAGATGGAAAAGACTCTGAATAGAGCTGTTGTTAGTGCTCAATTCTAAGCACGATTGAAAGGTGAGTCAGGAAGTGGTAGGCTGGGCGAGTAGAGAAATGAAGAAGTCAATGGAAAAGGAGCATGTTTATGGCAGAACATAGCACCTCAGAGCTGTGTCCTTGCCAGCATGATTATTTGCTTCTCCTTGACCATGTGACAGAAAATACCAACTTTAAGGCTGGGCTGGGACTTGGCAAAGTCCTAATTTGCCTAGACAGCAGCTTGTTTGAACAGACAACTCAAGAATATTGCTGAGGGTTTTAAGAAACTCTTGTTAAAAAAAAAAATCCAACTTCTGGTTCTTTGTCCATGTCTTGGAGAATAGGCTTAAGGGTTGCCCCAACATGGTAGAAAGGGAACAGAGCTGTTTATATTAAAATGAGCGATGAAGCAAACAGAATGCCAAGTACCATACCAGGATGTTGTGTACCAATCCAGTTCAATTAAGTACAATTCTACAAGCATAGATATGCTCAGTGGTACTGAATTGATTGGGACAAGAAATAATTTGATATGGTTTCATTGTGTTTGTGTTTCTGCTGAAACTAGGATGATTCATAATGTCTGACCTTGACCTAATGAAACTGGAGGGAACTAGTTTCTCCACCTTCTGTTAGTCAACCATCAGTTATATTCTATTTCTTAGCATATATGTGTATTTCATTGTTCTTATAACATCACCTTTCCCCTGCTTTTTTTGATTAGGAGACCAGCATGGTCACAATTGGGCTTTCATTTTATGGGTTCTGTCTCGTGTAAAATTGGTAAACTGGGTCGGGTGGATTCTCAATCAGTGTGAAATGTCACTGCTCTGCATATGCTAAGGGGCATAGCAAGCCATCATGATGTGAATGTTGCCATCAGCATTAGTGTTGTTGGTGTTAATATAATGTTGTGCTTGAAAATTCATTTATTCATTGAACAAGCATGTATTAAGCACCTACTGTTTGTGGAACCTACTCTGCTAAGCCCTGGGGGAGATGCAAAGTTTAGGTAAGATATAGGTTCTCTTTCAGGGAGCTCACAATCTTGGAGGGGGGTAGAGGGTAAGCCACCAGCACAGATAATTTCTACACAGCATTATGTGACAATGAATTAAAGAAGTGTCAGATATCCTACTATGTGAGGAGAAAGGTGTTATCAGCTAGTGGGTAGAGGCTGAGGGATCTGGGAAGGATTCTCATTTGAATTGAGATTTAAAAGATAGATAAGAATTCCACAGGTGAAAGAAGGAGGTGAGTAAGAGGGGGTATTCCCAGCAGAGCAAATAGCAATTTCCACTGATTGTGTTGTTTTACCTTGGATCCATCCTGTGATGATATTCCTAATAAGAAGTCCCCAGTAGTAGTGATAATGTGGTACAACAGATAGAGAGACAGCTTCGAAATAAAGGAAACCTGGCTTGATCTCCTCTCTTAGACATATCTGGGCAAAAAGGATGCACCCTAACCCTGGGCAGGTCGCTTGAGTTCTTAGTGTCCCAGGTACCTTTTTAAGACCATACGTTTTCGAGCAGTTGCCCATGTGCATTAATAGAGAAAGGTTCCTTACTAGAATTGCCTAAACCAATGAAATCAAAGGTCCAGACAAAATTATCATCATCATAATAATTAATAATAATGATCATCAATCATAAGTGAGGTGTTTGGGGAAGTGCCTTAAAAAGCATCAGAAAAAAAAGCATCGTAAGTGAGAATGATGTTCCTGATAGAACATCCCAGGGAATGAGTTGTGTTTGCATTGGTGGGGATATTAAGCCATTTTCTTGGGTCAGTTGACCTCATGGTCAATAGCATCATTAATTGTGATCAGGGTTCTGAGTGATGCTAACTGACCTACTCGGGGATTGAAGCCAAGACTTTGACTCCATTAGGTCTGTGCTTCTGAATGTTTATCACTAATTCCCTCTGCTTCCCACTTCCTCCTGCAAAGCACTGGTCTATGAGACTGTATTTGTGTCAATATTAGTCCTTAAAATTTACAGACTTTACTGAACAACTGAATGGCTCCATTGGAGCAAATGATCATCTTTTCACCTGCATTACTGTATTACCTTCCCATAGGGCACTGGTAAGGATATGTTGTCAATATATTTCTGTGTCAATGAGGGGGCATGTGTGACTACATAGATATGTATGTACAGACTTTCCTTAAATAGATAACATTGTCTCCCTGATATTTGTTGAGTGCTTTATTATTCCAAAGTATATCAATTCAATATAATAAATGTAAGCATTTTGTGTCTGTGTGATAGGCACTAGGGACACAAAGATAAATATGAGAGAGCCCCCAACCTTAAGGAGCTTTACATTTGTCTGGAAGTCTTAACCATTATCTCATTTCACCCTCACAGCCATCCTGGAAGGATAAGGAAGGCATCATTATAAATATATTCACATATTGTTTTCCTGAAGCAGAATGTAATCTTCTTGGGGGCAGGAGTTATTTCATCATTATCTTTGTATTCCTAGTACCCAGCTTAGTGCCTGGCATATAGTAAGAAATGAATGAATAATTTTCAAAATTGAACTGATTTTTTTTTAATTGAAGGAATATCTAAAACTCAGTATAGGTACTATAAGCAAACTGGGAGAGTAAGGAGTAGCTTACCTGCCAGATTCATGGAGAATGGAAGAATTTATGACTAAACAAGAGATAGAGAACATTATGAAATGCAAAATGTATAATTTTGATTACATTAAATTGAAAAATTTTTGCACAAAGGCAATGCAACCAAGATTAGAAGGGAAACAGAAAGCTGGGACACAATTTTTATAACTAGTGTCTCTGATAAAGGCCTCATTTCTAAAACATAGAGAACCAAGTCAAATTTATAAGAATACAGATAATTCCCCAATTAATAAATGGTCAAAGGATATGAATAGCCAGTTTTCAGAGAAAAAAAATTAAAGCTGTCTACAGTCATATGAAAAAAATGCTCTAATTCACTATTGATAAATGCAAATCAAAACAATTCTATTTAATATTTTATGTTTTCCCAATTACATGTAAAAACAATTAGTTTTTAAAAATTTTGAATTCCAAATTCTATCCCTCCCTCTCGACCCTCCCCTCCTTGAGAAAGCAAGCCATTTTATTTTTTTTAATATTTTTTTCAAATGCTTTATTAACTTCTGTTTTACTTCATTTCCAGCATTTTTTGTGTTACAAATTTTCTCCCCATTTTTCCCCTACCCACCCCCTCAAAGTAGCAGTCCCCAAGGATATCCCCTCCTCTTATTTCCCAATTACATGTAAAGTAGTATTAGTAATAGTACATATATATATATATATATATATATATATTTTTTTTTTTAAACATTTGGTTTTAAAACTTTGAATTCCAAATTCATTCCCGTCCTCCCTTGTCACGCACCCTTACTGGGAAGATAAGCAATTCAATATAGGTTGTACATGTATAGCTAATGCAAAACATTACCATAGTGGATATATTGTAAAAGACTGATTATATTTCCCTCCCCCCATCCCACCTCCACTTGTTCTATTCTCTACTTTGGTCCTGCCCCTTTTCAAAAGTGCGTGCTTCCAATTTCCCTCCCCCCAAGCCTGGCCTCCCTTCCATCATCTCCCCTCTCATCCCCTTCTACACTACTCTCCTGTAGGGTGAGATACCCTATTTCGTATATATGTCATTCCCTCTCTGAGCCAAATTCAATGATTATAAGGTTGACCCATTTCCTTATGCCTTCCTGTTCTTCCCCTACATTGTACCCATTTTCCATTGCTTCTTCTATATGAGCTAGTTTGCCCCATTCTGTCTCTCCCCATCTCCTCTCATTATATTCCTCTCTCACCTCTTGATTTCACCTTTTAAGTATCATCCCTTCCTATTAAATTGGTCCTGAGCCCTCTATCTACATATACCTGCAAATATATATATATACACACATTCACATATGTATTCTTATGCCTATATACCCTCTGATAAAAACTATATATATATACATACATATATATATATATTTCTATTCCCTTTAACTATTTTCATACTGAGAAAAGTTTCCTCAGTTACAATTATCATTTTTTCCATGTAGGAATGTAAATAGTTCAACTTTGATAAGTTCCTTTTGATTTCTTTTCCCTGTTTACCTTCTCATGCTTCTCTTGCTTCTTGTATCTGAATGTCAAATTTTCTACTCAAGTCTGGTTTTTTTCTTCAAGAATGTTTGAAAGTCCTCTAATCCATTGAATGACCATATTTTACGCTGAAACATGATACTCAGTTTTGATGGGTAGGTGATTCTTGGTTTTAATCCCAGGTCCTTTGACCTATGGAATATCATATTCCAGGCCCTTCAATCCCTCAGTGTAGAAGCTGCCAGGTCCTATGCTATTCTGATTGTGTTTCCACAATATTGAAATTGTTTCTTCCTGGCTGCTTGTAATATTCTCTCCTTGATCTGGGAATTCTGGAGCCTGGCTATAATATTCCTAGGAGTTTTCTTTTTGGGATCTTTTCAGGAGGTGATCAGTGGATTCTTTTAACCTCTGTTTTGCCTTCTGGTTCTAAAACATCAGGGCTGTTTTCCTTGAGAATTTCTTGGAGAATGATTTCTAGGTTCTTTCTTTGATCATGGCTTTCAGGTAATCCAATAATTTTAAAATTATCTCTCCTGGATCTATTTTCTAGGTCATTGGTTTTTCCCATGAGGTATCTCACATCGCCTTCTATTCTTTCAATTGCTTGGATCTGTTTAACAGCGTCTTGATTCCTCACAAAGTCACCAGCTTCCCTTTGGTCCATTCTAAATTTGAAGGAAAGATTCTCCTCAGTGAGCCTTTGGGATTCTTTTTCCATCTGGCAAATTTGGCTTTTTAAGGCATTCCTCTCCTCATTGCCTTTTTCAGCCTCTTTTGCCATTTGAGTTAGTCTATTTTTTTAGGGCGTTATTTTCCTCAGTCAGGCTGTTGACCCTCCTTTCATAATTTTCTTGCATCATTTTCATTTCTCTTCCCAATTTTTCCTCCACTTCTCTTATCTGCTTCTTAAGGTCCTCTATGGCCTGTAACCAGATCATATTTTCATTTGGGACTTTTGGTGCAGGAGTTCTGACCTCCCAGTCCTTTTCCTGTTCCCTGCTTCGATCCTCTTTGCCCCCAAAATAGGAGTCTAAAGTTGCATTTTTCTGTTTATTTTGTTTCCTTTGCCTAGGCATGTTGCCACTCAATTACTTGACTTTTTGGGCTTGTTGCTACAGTAGGACTCTGCCACCAGCCAGGGGAGCTTCTGTCCCAAATGCTGGGGTTTTCTCAGCTGCTGGAGGTATTAGTTGGGTGCCTTCTCTGAAGCTTCCACATACTCTGGCAAGCTGGGCACACACCTCAGGACCTCCACCCCCAACCGCAATTCAGATCCAAGAAGGTTAAAGCAAGAGTGGTTACCCCCTAGACTGGTCATTTGGTCCCCCTCTTCAGGCCAGGAGCTGAAGCTGCAATGTGGAGCTCAGTAGCTTCTCGCCCTGGGGAGAAGAGCCTGATGCGCTCTCCCAGCTAGTGGGTCCCAAAGTCCACATTGCACTGACCTCTCATTTTGTCCTTGGCATCTATGTGTTGGTAACTCTGGAAATGGCCACAGCTGCTGGTGTTCTGAAGTCCCTCCAGCCGGCTGCTGGTCAGGCTACCCTGGGGCTAAGACCCCTGGCTCACACAGGGCTGGGTCAGCCCCCGGAGCTCTGTGCTGGCCACTCCCTGACAGGTTGCTGGGCTGTCCTCAGTTGGAGGTTGGCTTCTCTGTGTCATTTTGTGGGTTCTGTAGCTCCAAAGTTTGTTCAGAGTCCCCTTTCACATGGATTGGTGAAAGTGGAAGCTGGAGCCACGGGGAAGTCCTGTTTCTACTCTGCCATCTTGACTCTGCCCCAAAATCGAAACAATTCTGAGGTACCACCTTACACCTATCAGACTGCCTAACATGACAAAACAAGAAAATGACTAATGTTGGAGAAGATATGCAAAACTTGGAACACTAATGCATTTTTGGTGGAGTTGTGAACTGATCCAACCATTCTAGGGAGCAATTTGGAACTATGCCCAAAGGGCTATAAAAATGTTCATATCCTTTTCACCCTATAATACCTCTTCTAGGGCTGTATCCCAAAGAGATAATAAAAATGGGAAAAGGACCCACATGTACAAAAATTTTTATAGCAGCTCTTTTTGTGGTGGCAAAGAATTGGCAATTGAGGGAATACCCATCAACTGGGGAATGGCTTAACAAGTTGTGGTATCTGACTGTAATGGAATACTATTGTTCCATAAGAAATGATGAGCAGGCAGACTTTAGAAAAACCAGGGAAGACTTACATGAACTGATGCTGAGTGAACAGAACCAGGAGAACTTGGACACAGTAACAGTCACATTTTGTGATGACTAACTTTTATAGATTTAACTCTTCTCAGCAGTGGAAGGATCTAAAGACCATTCCAAAAGACTCATGGTGGAAAATGCTATCCACATCCAGAGAAAGAAGTATAGAGTCTGAATGCAGATGGAAGCAGACTATTTGCTCTATCTTTTCTGTTGTTATTTCTCTTTGTGGTTCCTTCTGATGAGGGAAGGGTAGTAGGTTCTACCAGAGACCCGGATCACTATCAGTGACCAGAAACCTGCAATTCAGTCTGGAAAAAATTCACCAGGCTCAAGCAAACTTGGAAGCTGAGATTGTAAAGTTTATTGTTACCATGCACAGTACAGCGGGCAAGGGTTCTTAGGGAACCTACAAACTTACAGAAATCATGGGTATAGTTTTAAGGAATCAAGACAGTAAATCAGGTGTCAATTATGCTAACTAGGTGAGTAAGGGGGGGGGATTAGGGAGGAGTTAAGGAGTGGTCAGAGCTTAAAGGAACATGCACCTTTAATATCAACTGCACAGGCGTATTGCCCATAATTCACTGGGAAATAGACAAAGGAGGGGCTACCTGGAGGTGTGGTTTTAGGCCTGACGCGTCACTAAGTCAGCCAGAGGTCAGGGCCAACTGAGGAGTGCCTAGTCTGCCAGCCATCAAAATCAAGTTTGACAAGATGGATATTGGGAACCAAGGCTAATGGAGACTTAGTATGGGTATAATTGGCTAAGGAGTTAACCTATAGATAGGGCACTGAAAGATTCATGGTGCAGCTGGCCACTCTACTAGGGGAGATAACATTTGCCTAAGCTAAAATGTTTATAGATAGTTTATTGAAAGATACATAGGTAGCTTGTTATTTTTCCAAGCAGAGATAAACAGTTCATGAGTTGTTGCTGGGCAGAGGGCTGGCAAGGGGAAGGGGCAGAGTTAATGCTCTGGGGCTGGGGAGGGGGAAATGTGATTTTACAGACTGGTTTTGCAAACTGATATTACAGACTGCTGTTACAAACTGATATTATAGACTGGTGTTACAAACATAGACTGATGTTACAAATATATATCCTAAGCACCCCATCACTTCCATTGGTTCTGCTTCTTCTTTACAACATGACTAATGTGAAAATATGTTTAATATGTATATGTAAAGCCTATATTGGATTGCATGCCATCCTGGGGAAGGGGAAGGGGAAAGGAAAAGACGGGGAGAAAATTTAGAACTCAAAATCTTATGGAAGTGAATGTAGGAAACTAAAAATCAATCAATTAATTAAAAACTCAGCATACTATTTTTTGGGGGGCGCATTTTTTTGGTCACCTTTCTAAATGATAAGACTGATTGGGATGTTTCAATAGGGCTGAAGTACTGCTTTTATTTAAATAAAGATTTGCTTTTCTCTTTCTGAACTTATCCTAATCAAATCATTGTTTGTAGAATTGGCCTTGAGTACACTGAAGTACACTTTTGTAGTGTTTCATATTAGAAAGAATGAATTCCAAGGGTCCCCAGTAGTTTCTCACTTATTTTTTCTCCTTTTTCTTTCAGAAATTGTCTCTAAGCCCAGAATTTTTCATAACTCAGGATCTGAAGTAATAAAGGGGCAGCTCTTAGAAATCTATTGCCAGTCAATAAACGGGACACCACCAATTTTGTACCGTCTTTGTAAAATGAATTTATGTAAGAATCAGCAAGTGATACTCTCTAATCAACCAGCAAGATTCTTGGACATGCCCACTGCAACAATGGAATATACTTGTGTTGCAGAAAACCACCATTCCCAAGGGTCAGTGACTAGTGATGTCTTGAATGTCGTGGTGATAGGTAAGTAAGTTGATGTGTAAGAAGTAAAGAAAATACTTTGATATCCTTAAAAGAACTCTATTGCTTCAGAGCAAAATTTGGATACTATGCCTGGGGTTTAAATGATATTTTCAGAGGTTTGGGGATGCCAAAAGAACACTGAATTTGGAGTCTAAGAATGTGGGCTTGAATCCTGATTCTGGCATTTATTCCTTGTGTGATCTTGGACAATTCAATTCAGCAGCTATCTAGTAAATGATTGATATGTTCAAGGTACTATTTGTTGCTGTTATTCAGTCATGTTCAACTCTACATAACTCCATGGACTTTTTTGTCTTGGCAAAGTTACTGGAGTGGCTTGCCATTTTCTTCTCCAGTGCATCCCCATTTTACAGACAAGAAAATGAAGCAAATAGCAGTTAAGTGACTTGCCCAGGGTCATACAACTAGCAAATGTCTGAGGCCAGCTTTGAACTCAGATCTTCCTGATTCCAAGCCTAGTATTCTATCCACTGTACCACCTAGCTGCCCTCTACTGGTGATTAAAAGACAAAGAATAAAATATTACCATTAAGGAACATGCCATTTGCACAGGGCCTGGCACATAGTAGGTATTTGCTAAATGTTTACTGATTGATTTATGATAATGATAACAACAACTCTTTCAAAACCTAATGTATCATTCATGCCATGGGAAGGGAGACAAACTTCAAAGCAGGGGCCAAGGTGATAATGTACAATAGGAATTTTAGATCGCTATAGTAGCTATGAAACCTCACCAAAGCCCTAAAGTACTTCCAGCATAATATTCATAATAATCATAGCTTCTGGTGATGCCAGTTGGGTTAGCATCCTGGTAAATGTGTTACAGTGGCTTGAAAGAGTTAAAGAAAAAAGACACAGTGTCATAATGTAGTAGGACGGTCCCACTTTGAATTCAATGACTTTGCACAACAGTGTTATATGCAGTAAACATTGCCTTGGTAAGAACAAGAAGGTGAAAAGTGGAACTATCATCAACCCTGCCCCCGTCCCATGGCAAAACAACTTGAGAAAGCTATGGAAGACCAGAGGAAAGACACTGGAAGTGATGTCACTATCTAGTAGTTATGTTTGGGAGGAAACTTAAATTGCCCAAATAAAGCAACAAAACAGGAACATGTAGAAAAGTATGGGGGGAAAACTAAAGAATGTTAGGAATTCTAGATTTCCTGAAATCAAAATAGAAAAGTTAAAGCAAGCACAATGAATAACATAATCAATTCAATGTCAATTTTAAAATTTTACTCCAGAGGCTTGAGAAGCAAAGAAATCAGAAAGAGAACACCCCTCCCCTCCAAAAAAAGAAAGATGGGGAAAGTTTCTGGTTATCATTTGTGGTTACAAGAAGCCCAGTATAACAAAAAAGCAGACAGGAAACAGAAAGTCATCTACCTTTGATGTAATGAATGTTAAAACAGTTATATCAGTCAATGTGGAAGATAAGGATGGACTTGGTGTAGGAATGGTAAATGAACTGAATCTTGAAGGAAGTTAAGGATTCTGGTCGTCAGAAGTTAATAGGGAGGGCAATCTAGGCATGGGGGTAGTATGAGCAAAGCCATGGCTATAGGAGATGGAATGTCAGGGAAATACAGGAACAACAAGTTGGTCAGTTTGGCTGGAACCTAAGGAGAGTGGCATGTAATTAATCTAAAGGGAATCAAGACCTAAGCTTGTGAAATACTTGAAAATATCTGTGATTTCATCACAATGGGTACTCCTGCCACCATTTATTAAAAAGTAGTCCAAAACCTGGTGGCCTAAGGTTTCTTTTTTTTTTTTCCAACTCTAATATTCCATAATATAAGGATATAGATCAAATGATATGTAAAGTAACATGCCAGCACAGTGATTAGTGAGAAGGAGACTCCAAGAGCATTGCTTGTTGAAGAAGAGTATGAGGTGAAGGGAAATGAGTCAGCTTAGCTGGGGAAAGTCTAGAGAACATCGGAATGATTTAGTTTGAGGAAGGAAATGAATTGGAAGAGAAAAGAGCAGTCCCAAAGCTAACAACAATATTAGGGAGGAGGTGATGTGATAACAGTAAAAAACGATGAATTTGGAATCAGAGGATTGAGTTAAAATTTTAATTCTGCTACTTTCTACCCATGTAACCTTGGGGAAGTCCCTTCACCTCATGAAGACCTTTCTCATCCACAAAGTGAGGAGGTGTGGGTTGGGTAGATTCAGTGTCCTCCAAGTTCCTTTTCAGTTCTTGATCTATAACCCTACTATTTTAAAATTTGTGTGAGTTTGTAATTTAAAATCTCTCAATTCCTCACTTACTTCATCTGTAAAGTGGGATAACAATATGTTTACTACCTATCTCACAGAGTTAATGTGTAATAATGTAATGGTATATTGTCTGTAAAGTATTTTGTGTTAGATAGATATTAACTGTTATTATTTCAGAATCATAGAATGTCAGTATGGGAAGGAACCCCAGTGGCCATCTTGGTCAACCTGAACTTGAGCAAGAATCCCCTCTAAAAACCTTCCCGTCAGATAGTCCTACATCTTTGTTAAGTACTGTATTCACAATATAGGCCTCTATTAAAGCCAACTATCAGTGATGACTTTTGCCTATTATTTGTCCCCCCCCACTTTTTAAAGATCTTTATCCTATTTCTTTTCTTCTAGTTCCAGTTGCCAGGGTCAACTTATCCATTCTGCTCCATGAGGAAGTAGAGAGTGGGAAAGAGGTCGTGCTCCGGTGTAGTACCGATGAAGGGTCTTGGCCAATTCACTATAAGTTTTACAGACATAACTCTATGGTCCCTTTTTTCGAAAAAACCTCAAATGACACCCAAGTGATCTGGCACACCTTACAGGCCAGCAAGAAGGATGAAGGGCAGTATTACTGTATAGCTTCCAACAGGGCCAACCTGCACAGCAAGATCCCAAAGAGTAACATTATTACAGTCAAAGGTAAGTCATCACCCATGCAGTGATTTGTGGTCCTTGAAGGGCATTGCCAACAATGAGGGCACTATTTCTAGAAGACAATGTGAACTGCCCTTTGAGAGCAAAGGTTCCTGGTCTTTACAACAGTGGAATTCTTTTTTAGTGCTCCACAAAAGCCCTAGGTATTAGTAGATTAAGAGAAATACAAAATAACAAAGAATCATTACAACTTCAACAACACAATGATAAATGTATTTGTATTTTGTTCATCACCATGGCATCTATATACATTTGAAAAATAATGATACATATATGTACACAACATTATTTATTCTTTGTATGACGATAAATATGTTACTTATGTAGAATAGTGAGTCATTTAATGAGATTGACCCCTTGCAATAACTCAGGTGATCCACGACCCACAATTGAGAATCACTGTTCTAGAGTGTATTCAATAGAATTATGAGACCCAAGTCCTGTGTTTAGATTTGCCACTTGCTAAGTAGGGCAGGCTGATGTCGTATAGTAATTAAAGTGCTAAACTTGAAAACAGAGGACATGGGCTAGAAACCCAGCATGGGACACTGGATCTCAATTTGTGAAAAATGAACAGGTGGTCTTGCCTCACCTCAGTTTCCCCATTGGTGAGGCATCTAGAACAGCTGATCCCTTAAGATCCTGTGTGGATTTAAATCTTATGATCCAGTGACCCCATAGGGCAATCTAAAACCAACTTGTCTTAAAAGTTGGGAGTGAAGGTGGTTTGTGTGCTGTCTATGCACTTTGAGTACCTTAGAGAAAAATGCTAGACTTGAAGGTAGTGGCAGCTACCAGCAAAGTGAGTTTAATTTTTTGCCTTTCTCTAAAGCAGTTTCTTAAAAGTCTAGAAAACCTCCTGTTTAGTTGGAAAGAGAGTATAATGAAGTGGTTAGAGCAGTGAACCTGGGGTCAGGAAGACCTAGGTTCACATTGCACCTCTAAACCACTCGTGTACCCATAGGCAAGTCACTTAACCACCATATGCCCTCAGTTTTCTCTTCTGTAAAATGGGGATAGTCAATCAAAAACATTTATTAAATGCTTCTATGTGCTAGGCACTATGTTAAGCACTGGTAATATAAAAAGAGACAAAAGACAGCTCCTGCCTTCAAGGAGCTTACAGTCTATTCAGGGAGACAACATGGAAACAAAGCAAGCTATATACTGGATCAGTAGGAAATAATTAACAGAGGGAAATACTAGAATGGAGGGCTTGAGAGGTAGGAAAGCTTTCAATAAAAGATGAGGAACTTCTGGGAAGCCAGGGAGTGCAACAGGAAGAACTGAGGAGGGAGAGCATTCCAGGCATGGAGAACGGCCAGAGAAAATGTCTGGACCGAGAGATGGAGCGTTTTGTTTGTGGAGCTCCCAGGAGGCCTTTGTCACTGGATTGAAGAGCACAATTATGAGTAAGGTGTAAGAAAGGTAGGAGGGGGCTAGGTTATGGTAATAATAGTATCTACCCCACAGTGTTTTTGTGAGCCTCAGATGAGATAACAAATGTAAAATATTTACAAACTCAAGCATAAGAGTGTAAATGTAAGTTACTATCGATTTCCTTTTCAGTCACTCTTGCTCCATGGATGAAGGGGCTTATTTCAGTGTTCATCATTGGTGCCATAATCATTACACTGGTTCTTGTAGCCAGATGGTACTTCCTTAAGAAAGCAAAGGGTGAGTAATATGTGTCTTTTTTTTCCATTCATACATTGCCCTTGAAAAGAAGTTAACTAACCTCAGTAGTTTTGTTGTTTGTTCAGTCATTTTTGTCATATCCACCTCTTCATGTTGGAACTCTCCCCCAGCAATAAGAACAGCTTGAGGTTTTCATAGCAAAGATACTAGAGTGATTTGGAATTTCCTTCTACCTGATCATTTTACAGATGAGGAAACTGATGGGGTTAAGTGATTTGCCCAGGCCAAATTTGAACTCAGAAAGATGAGTCTTCCTGACTTCAGGACTGGCACTCTATCCACTGCATCATCTAGCTATCCCAGCAGTAGTAGATTTATATGATAAATAAGGGGTTCCACTTCTCAGGGGCCTTGGTAATTATACTACTATGTGGTGCATATGGTGGGAGCTGAGTAGAGTATTTCATGATGTTTTTACAGCATAGGAGAGTAGAAAGAGAACTTTGGACTCAGAGGGTCTGGGTTCAAGTTCTTTCCCTATCATGTATTAGTAGTGCATCCTTGGGCCAATCCCTTCCCCTTTCTAATATTTATTTTGTTCATTTGTAGATTGGATTAGCTCCAGCCCTCAATCTATGATTCTATACTGATGGTAATCTTTAGTGTGTGGCTTGGGTAGCCAATAGCCCGGGAATGAGGAGGTCTGGATCCTAGTCTCATTTTGGCTATTATCTTAATGTGTGACCTTGGGATACCACTTCCTTTTTCTGAATCTCAGTTTCCACATTTATTAAAAAAAATGAAAGGAGTTCAAATAGATCTGAGGTTTGTAGTTTAGCCTGGGTAAGTACTTAAATCTTGTAGTTACAAGTGTAGAGATGTTGCCAGGATAGAATTAAAGGCATTATTTTTTTGATTGGGAGACAGAGAGGAGGTCAGAAGGAAAGAATTTTTGATTGACTACAAATCTATTTGAAAAGAGACAGGGAAAACTTCTTAGTGCTAGATTTTATTGGGTTTAAACTATCTAAGCCAGTCCCTTAAGTTTGGTCACAGGTGTGTCTACTGATAAGGTAGGAGTGGCATAATTTCAGAGAGAAAGCTATTCCCAACTCTGCACTTCCTCCCAAATATTTCTCCCTCAAACTGTTAGAATGTGTGACATATCCATTCTAAGTCAATTCTTTGGGAGTAAGCACCTGTTAAAATACAAATATACAAGTACAAAAATAAATCAAGACTTTCTGCCGATGCCCTGGCTGAAGTTAGCCTATCACTATAGCTAGCCCATCAGCAAGGTCCTGAAAGAATGGAACATTGAGGATACCTGAGCAGGTCAATTTTAATTGAGTATTGTGTGGCTAGGAGAGGATCCTGAAGGTTTGGACTGTAGTGTATGTTGCTTTGGCTACGTCAGAGAGGGATAGGTGTAGCAACATAAGCAGCCAGAATGGCGGGCCCTGGGCAGGGTGAGGACAGTAGGGAGGCATGGGTACTAGAATGATGATGGAAAGGAACATTTTAAAGGGTGACTAGGTGGTGCAGTGAATAGAGCACCGGCCCTGGAGTCAGAAGGATCTGAGTTCAAATTTGGCCTCAGATGCTTAACACAAAAACTAGCCTGTGACCTTGGGCAAGTCACTTAAAAATTACCCTCCAAAAAGCAAAAAAAAAAGAAAGGAACATTTTAACTTCAGAGTCTTGTCCTGGGCTAGCCCTGGATTTAGCCTACATCAGTCTAGAGTTGAGAAGAAGATAATAGACTCAATTTATTCATTTAAATTATGTAGAGATGGGCTCTAATTAAAAAAAATTGAATCTTATAGTGAACAATGATACCTTGGATAGACTGATAAATTCCCTGGATTAGTGGGAAGATAAGTTCAGAATTTTTTGAAGCTTGATTTCTTGCTCTTATGAAACAGGGTGTTCTTGAAGTTCATTCATATATGGCCAAAAGGATGACAATTTTTTGTTTGATTTTTTTTTTATTGTAAATTAATTTGACTTTGAAATATTGAAGTAGTGGACTTCCTTTTCCTTCTTCCTTCCACATTATTGATATCTTCACAGCCAAACATGATTCTTAATCTCATCGTCGTCATCTGTAAAATGGGTATAATGATAGCATCTGCCTTATAGGGCTGTTGAGAGTTTCAAATGAAATTTTATACATAAATTACTTTGCAAACTTCAAAGCACTGTGTAAATATGATTTATTATTATCTGTTATTGGGATACAAAGAATTTTAACAAAATTTTTCCTTTTCCTTCAAAGCAAAACAGATGCCAGTGGAGATGTCCAGGTCAGTTTGTTTATTTTGGCGAAAGGGGTTGAAATTGACTTATGAAGTGAAGTTAGAGAGGGAGTAATTTGTTACTTTTGCTCAGACATAGAGAATGTTAAGGGCTTTTCACTATGCAGACCCCTGGAAGGGTTTCTGGGATCCCTAGGGTATCCGCAGACCCCAATTAAAAGCCCCTGTATTCCTGCTTTCTTTAGGGAAGAAACTGTGTCACTCCAACAAACATTTATAAAATCTCTACTACATAAATTACATTTATTTATGTAATTCCTAGAATATGCCTAGCACAAGATCTTACACATATCATGTATTCTGATAATTAGCAAGTTCATGAAGCAATATATCTTAGTGGACAGAGAGCTGGCCTTGGAGCCAGGAAGTCCTGAATTCAAGTCCCATCTCTGATACATATTGGTTCCATGACTCTAGGCAAGTCACCTCTCACCTTCTAGGCCTCTTTCTAAGACTAGAAGTTGTAGAATATGTGCTAACTTGCATTGGAAGAGGGGGGTTTCCTCACATGAGAGTTCATTGAAATCATAGGTCTAGTCCCTAAATCAGGGCCTTAGCACTCTTGGAGTTTACAATCCAATGCTGATACTTCAAAGCTGAATAATTCTTATTTGAAACATTTGAAATATTTTGCATGGATTATAGGTTTTAACATAGTAAAGCTCTACAGAAATCAAATCCTTACAAAAATAAAACAAAATTCAAATATAGATGCAGAAATTCAAGCACATTTTCATTTACTCATGGTCAATCCAAGTCATATCCAGGCAAGACATGTCACTCAAGAAAAATGAGTAGCTTAGGTAATAGCAATAGGAAGATGAACAGGATCTTGATCCATGAAATCATTCAACAAACAATTAAGTGCTCGCTGTGTGCAGCATGCTATGCTAGCTGCTGTGGGAAATAAAAAAATGAGCCAGACACAGCAACTCCTGTGAAAGATCCACTGATCCAGAACGCCAAATGATATATTTAAGACCAACCAAGATACAAAAGAAAATATGGTAACACTTATAAGACATGAGCAAGGCACCACTGTGATGGGAGTTTACAAGAGGAAAAGATACCCTTTAACAAGAGAGGTTGAGGAATGTTTCACAGAGCAAGTGGAATCTGAATTAGACCTTGCAGGAACAATAGAATTTCAAGATCTAAAGATCAGGGAATGGAGTGGGAGGGGGGGTGGGGATGGAGAGCAGGGTGGGGGAGTAGATTCCAGAAACCTCTCTCTGCTTTCTGGCCTTTGATCTTCAGTTCTGTCAGGCACATGGTCAGGAAGAGCTCAGATCTTTTAGCATGTTTCAGTACTTTGGGCTTTTTCAAGTCCATTTTCTAGATTAGGAAAAAAAACGAAAACTCTCCTGGTCTTCCCCAGACCATCTCCTAGGTCATATTTTGATGACTCTGGGTTGGTGCCAATGGCCTCTTGTGTTTTTCTTCTTTTTCTTTTTTAATTTAATTTTAAGGCCAGGACCACCCCTGAACTCCAACATGGAGAAGATACAATCTGATCCCAATGTGGAAGCCAACAGTCACTCTGGTATGGCATCTTGACTTTCCTTCCTAACTATGTTTTCTCTTAGCAGGTCTTCTAAATATTAAAGTCCAGCATTTTTCTATTATGCTGTCATCAAAGCTTCCCCTTCCCAATTGTCTAGTCTGGCTGGATTCTTGCCATACTTCTCTATCTCCTCTATTAGAATTCTGAATCATAAATTGAACCATCCTTCATAACAAAGACATAATTGAGGCTAGAAATATGTAGGAGAAAACACAAAATACTACTGGTTGATGAAATGTGAGAAGCTGTATGATCATCTGATTTGAAGCTGAATTCAAATCTGTGTGTGTGACTTTGGGCAATCACTCAACCTGAACATACTAAAGGCTTATTAGGTACCAGTGATCATACTAGGGATATAAATTCAAAGGCAAAAGTCTCTGGCCTCAAGGCCCTATATTCTAGGATTGGGGCAGGGGGTAGAGGGAGAGAATAAAACATACTTTGTTGTTGTTCTGTAATTTCATTCATGTCCAAATCTTCATGACCCCATTTGGGATTTCTGTGGTAGAGGTATTGGAGGGGTTTGCCATTTCCTTCTCCAGCTCATTTTATAGATAAGGAAACTGAGGCAAACAGGATTAAGTGATTTGCCCAGGGTCATAGTTAGTAAATGTGTGAGACCAGATTTGAACTCATGAAGATGAGGCTTCCTGAATTCAGGTCCTGCCCTCTATCCATTGTGCCACCTAATTTCCCTAGATATAACATAATTAAAGAGTAGATATAAGCTATATACAAAATTGTATGAAATAATTTAAAGGGGAATCGGGAAAGACTTCTTGAAAGAGATATAGCAGGTAAATTGAGTCTTGATGAGAGACAGGATTTCCAAGAGGTAGAAGTGAGGAGGTATCAGAAATAGCCTAGGCAAAGGTTTGGAAGTGGGAGATGAAATGGTAAAGTTCATTTTCAAACCTCAAGCAATTTAAGTACCCTGACTATGATGCCGGGAGCTGCACAAGGTGCTGGGAATAAAAAAGACAGCCATGAAATAGTCCTTGGACTCCAGAAGCTTCCATTTTATCTGGGGAAATATCTTTCCCAGACTTAATTATATACAAAATAGATTCTTCATATATATATATATATATATATATACACAATTGGGGTTAAGTAACTTACTCAAGGTTACATGACTAGTTATTTATGTGTGGGTGCTAAGTACTGAGGCCAGAACCCATCCCGGCTCATCTCCACTCAGGGCCAGCACTCTTACTCACTGCACCACCTAGATGCCCCTACAAAATATATTCTAAGAGACTGAGGTGAGGAGAGGATATATCCCAAGCATGAGCACAACCTGTACTAAAGCGTGGAGGTGGGATATGGAGAAGGGTGTGTAAGAAACATTTGGCCATTAGGGAAATAATGTATAATAAGCCGGTAAAGGTAGTTTGGAGCTGGGTAGTGAGGTGCTTTAAATGATGAACCAAATAATTTGTTTTTGATCTTTTTTTATATTTTTGTTCCCTTCCAAAATTTTTCTGAATATACTTAGAGATATACTTGATGTTTTTGAAAGTAGTAATGTTTTTCATTCTTTGTATTTGTGTCCCCAGCACCTAGCACTCTGTCTGACAATGGTAGGTGCTTACTAAATGCTTGTTTATTGTGAGTCTCTGGAGTTTACTGACAGGAAAGTAACCTGGTCAGACTTGTACTTGAGGAAAAATTTCTTTGGTCACTGTATGGTGGATGTACTGGAAAGAAGAGGGTGGTACTTGAGGCAGGGAGACTAGTCATGAGGCCATTATAATAGTCCAGGAAAGAAGTCATGAGAGCCCAAAGAAAGATGGTAACTCTGTGAAAGGAGAGAAGGAGACAAATACAGGAGACATGGAGGTCGAGCCAATAAGTTTTGGCAACTGATTGGATATGTGGTTTGAAGCAGAGTGAGAGATCAAGGAGAATGCCAAGTTTTTGAACCTGGGTGAATGGGAAGATGATGGCACCCTTGACAGAAATAAAGAAGTTTAGACCCACTAACTATATGAACACAATTGCAAAACACTTTTCGCACAAATAAAGTCAGATCTAAATAATTGGAAAAAACATCAGTTGCTCATTGTTAGGTCGAGCTAATATAATAAAAATGTCAATTTAACCTGAATTAATTTACCTATTTAGTGCCATATTAATCTATCAAAAATTATTTTATAGAACTAAAAAAATAGTAACAAAATTCATCTGGAAGAACAAAAGGTCCGGAATATCAAGGGAACTAATGAAAAGAAATGCTAGGGAAGGTGACCTAGCCATAACAGATTTTAAACTGTATTATAGAGCAGCAATCATCAAATCTACTTGGTACTGACTGGGGAATAGAATAGTGGATCAGTGGAATAGATTAGGTACATAAGACGTAGTAGTCAATGACTATAGTGTCATATACTATATACTATTTGATAAACCCAAAGACTCTAGCTTCTGGGATAAGAACCCACTATTTTTTTTTTGGAGGGAAATTGGGGTTAAGTAACTTGCCCATGGTCACATGGCTAGGTTTTTGTTTGTGTGTATTAAATGTCTGAAGCCAGATCTGAACTCAGGTCCTTCTGACTCAAGGGCTGGCGCTCTACTCACTGCGCCACCTAGCTGCCCCAGAACCCACTATTTTACAAAAACTGCTGGGAAAACTAGAAATCAGTATGGCAGAAACTGGGCATAGACCAATATTTTACACCATATACTAAAATAAAGTCTAAATGGGTTCATGATCTAGATATAAAGGCTGATACTGTAAGCAATCTGGGAGGGCAAGAAATTGTTTGCCTGTCAGATTTATTGAGAAGAGAAGAATTTATGACCAAACAAGAGACAGCATTCCAAAATGCAAAGTGGATAATTTTGATTATATTAAATTTAAAAGTTTTTGTACAAACAAAGCCAATATAACCAAGATTAAGAGGGAAGTGGAAAATTGGGAAAGAATTTTTGCAACCAATATCTCTTATAAAGGCCTCTTTTCTAAAACATACAGAGAACTGAGTCAAATATATAAGAATACAAGTCATTCCCAATTGATAAATGGTCAAAGGATATGAACAGGCAGTTTTCAGAGGAAGAAATTGAAGATATCTATAATCATATGAAAAAATGCTCTAAATCACTATTGATTAGAGAAATGCAGATCAAAAGAACTCTGAGGTACCACATCTCACCAGTCAGATTGGCTAATATGACAAACCAGAAAAATGATAAATGCTAGAGAATATGTGGGAAACTTAGAACACTAATGCATTTTTGGTGGAGTTGTGAATGGATCTAACCATTCTGGAGAGCAATTTGGACCTATGCCTAAAGGGGTATAATGTGCATACCTTTTGACTTAGCAATACCACTTTTAAGGCTATATCCCAAAGAGATCATACAAGTGGGAAAAGGACCATATGTACAAAAATATTTCTAGCAGCTCTTTTTGTGGTGGCAAAGAATTGGAAATCAGGGGGATGCCCATTAGTTGGGGAATGGCTAAACAAGTTGTGGTGTATGAATGTAATGGAATATTATTGTGCTATAAGAAATGAGGAGCATTTCATGATAACCTAGAGAGACAAATAAACTGATGCTGAGTGAGAGGAGCAGAACCAGGAGAATATTGTACACAATTACAGACACATCATACACATCGTATCTGTGATGACTAACTTTGATAGACTGGGCTCCTCTCAGAGATGCAAGGCTATAAGACAACTCAAAGGACTCATGATGGAAAGGGCTGTCCACATCCAGAGAAAGAATTATAGGGTCTGAATGGAGATTGAAGCAAACTACTTGCTCTCTCTTTTGTTTTATTTTATTCCTTCTTTCTTATTGTTCATTCCATTGGTTATAATAATTCTTTACAACTTGACTAATGTTTAATGTGAAGGCATTTGTAGAACCTATATTAGATTGCATGCCAATATGAGGGAGGGGAGGGGTGAGGGGAGAGGGAGAAAATTTGGAATTCAAAAGCTTGTGGAACTGAATATTGTAAACTAAAAGTAAATAAATAAATTTTAAAAAAAGATATAAGGAAGCTCAGGAGAAGAGGGACTTTCAGTAAGGAAAGATAATGGGTTCTGTTGAACATGTGAAGTTTGAGATGTCTACAAGACTATTCATTTCACCATGTGCAATGGGCATTTGATCAAAGCAAGTCACTTAGCTTTGCTGGGCCTCAGTTTCCTCTTTTTTTTTTAATGAGGAAGTTAGACTACATGACCTCAGAGGTCTCCTCCAACTCTCAATATAGATATTTCTTCTAGGGAAGAAGGTTTTATCTTAAATGGTTTGCCTTATTAGTATGAGTCGCTTTGTTTTCTGTTTAACTGAAGTAAAAAAGCACCCTTTCAGGGATAGCATATAAAACCAAGTTTCCCTTGCCATGGATACTAATTACATGTAACTGATTTTTTAACTAGGGTACAATGATGATATTGGGAACCATACAATGAAACCGACAAATGAACATAAAGGTAATTAAGGTCCTATCCCATTCTAAATTCCTGATCTTGTCTGGCGTTTTTCATAAGAAATGTTTATTCATTTACAACAAAAGAGAAAAACATAATCAGGACTCCAGATACTTTTTATATTTCTGTCAATGACTATGTCTCAGTTTCCTCATCTGTAAAAATCTATACTTTTCATCTCTTTGTCTCACAAACAAGACACTCCATCTCTAGATTGGGCACTTTCTCTGACTTCCTCCCATTTCTGGAATGTTCTCCTTCACCTTAGCCTGCTGACTTCCCTGGCTTCCTTTAAATCCCATCTAAAATCTGATCTCCTACAAGAAACCTTTTCCAACCCCTCTTAATTCTTAATCTAGTGCCTTCTCTTTGTTAATTATTTCCCATTTATACTGTATTTAGCTTGCTTTGTTTATGTTTATTTGTTTGTTGTTTCCCCTATTAGATTATAAGCTCCTAGACGGCAGGGACTGTCTTTTGCTTCTCTTTGTATCCTCAGTGCTTAGCTTACTGAATGGCATATAGTAGGCACTTAATAAATGTTTATTGATTGATTGATCTTTATGCAAAATATAAATACAAGTTTCTTTTCCCTAAGAGGGAATTAACTTAAATATCAGAAGGAGCAGTATGGGTCAAATATGTCTCATTTTCCTCCTCTGTCATCTATAAATGAAGAGTTTGGAAGAGATAATCTCAGGCTCTTTCTGGATCCAACATACTGTGATTCTATGACAAAGATTTCTTGGTAGTCCCCATCTTAAATCCTAAGCATGGATTATTGAATCACAGACTGTTATCACTAGAATAATCTTATAAGTAATGCAATTTTCAAAAACTACTGATCCATTTTATTTTTACAATAAATACTACCTAACAAATACTCAAAGTCCCTTATGTCCCTCTGAAAAATAATACCTTGTAGATAATATAGTCCAACCAATTCTTTAAAAAAAAAAAACAACCCACAAAACTTTTCTCAATTTTTTCAATGAACATTTATTTTCTCCACTTTCCGCCCTTCCCCAACTTCCCATTGTAAAAACAAAACCCATGTAACAAATATGCAGAGACAAAACAAATTCCCATGTAGGTCATATCCAAAAATATATGTATTATTTTATAGTTGTGTATGGCGTCTTTCTGTCTAGGAGGTCAACTCATACATTTTGCAGATGGGAACACTGAAGCCTAGGGATGTTAAAGGATTCTTTCAAGAGAGAGATTGTATAATGTACTTTCTGGAGAATCTTTAAAAATTGTATTCTTATCTATTTGTCCAAGATAACAAGAAAGACATTATACCTGGACATAGGGGGATAGCCTGAGTACGTTTTTTAGAGTTCTTTCCAACCTTGGGATAGCATAGAAACTAGAAGGTATAAATAATTAAATTTTTTGCAAAAGGCTTCTGACATCTGAGGCTAAATATCACATTGTTTGCAAGTATAACATCCTGATTCTTTGGTGAAGCCAGAAGGATATTTTCTGATAGCTAATAGGTTATCTAAATGAAGTTTTTCAAGGTGCCATTTTATCATTTTTGTCCCAGAAGAGTATTTGTGGATTTCACGTTTATCAAGAAAGGGATATAGCATAAATCTGACCAGATTTAATGATAACCTTCTGGGAGATTTCATTCATTTTATCAGGGTGAGGTGATTGTCCTTTCATAGAATTTTATGTTCCTGGGTTATTATCCAGCCTTAATTCCTTTTGTGTTTGGGAAAAGTCATGAAATGGATATATAGTCTTAATCCAGACATGGTAAGTAATATCTGACTGATATTTCCTAGTGTTCACATCATTCTTTTCCCTTTTTGATACATAGTCCTTGAAAAATCTTCCTGCATGGAATTAATACATATATATGTGTATATACATATATATTTGTATGTATATTCATGTTTGTATGTATATATATATACACACATACACACATAAATATAACACATATAGTTAAGATCAAATGGGTTGTATGTATATATTATATGTAATAAAAACCAAAATATGCATATATATCCATATAACACAACATAATAATTACATATATACATATAGATATAACATATATGCATATAACTCATTTGTTCTTAACTATATATACATGTACAGATATGTCTATATTTCGAATATTTGAAGGCCATTAGAATGTGTCCTTGACACTAATTGGAAGCTCTGCATCCTACCTGTCTCTTAGGAATTAGCATTACAGTGAGAATATGTGCTGTGCTTTGACCTCCTTGGAGACTGTGCTGCCTAATACCAAGTGTTATGATTTCTTTGTGACAGACCCTGACCATTTGAATGTGGATGTGGAATACACTGAAGTGGAAGTTTTGACACCTGATCTTCACAGAGGTAACTGACCATTTGATGTTAATAGGTCACTGTACTTTGTTGAATAGCTGAGCAAAGATACCAGGGTTGAAGGTAAACTGTTGGCTCAGTGAGTCACCTGGATTGCTATCGGGTTAAATGACTGGCCTGTGCTTAGTGTGTGTCAGAAGCAAGACTTGAAGCCATGGGGCAGCTAGGTGGCACAGTGAATAGAGCACCAGCCCTGGAGTCAGTTCAAATCTGAGTTAAAATGTGGCCTCAGAAACTAAACACTTACTAGCTGTGTGACCTTGGGAAAGTCACTTAACCCCGATTGCCCTGCCTTTCCCCCTCCAAAAACAAAAACAGAAAAGACTTGAAGCCAGATCTTCCTGATCCCAGGGCTGACCCCTATCCACCGGCCCATGATTCTGAGAACGCATGCAGGTTGGGCCTTAGGGAATCAACAGGAATAAAGAGCAATTAGCCAAACCCTCTGTTCAGACTAGTTTACAGAACTTGACTGCCTCAGGAACTTGTAAAAACGAGTTTCATTCCTGGAAGGAAAACAGATGTTTTGACTTGGTACGTACACACATCACTGTTACACACTTAGAGTGTAGAGAAAGCAGCTCTGCTACTAACCCCCTGTGGAACCTTGAGCAAACCATTTCCTTTCTCTTGGGATTCACTTCCTCACCTATAGAATAAGGGGGTTGGAATCAACGGCATCTCAGGTTCCCTTCTGGCTCTATGGCCCTAAGATCCAGCCTCTGCCTAACGGCTGCCAATGAATCCACTTTCAGAGGCATTTAGGGGAAATAAAGCCTTAATTCTTAGGAAATTTTCGCTCATATTAAGCCAAATTTTGCCTGTCTGCAATTCTGTCTTCATACCTCCACATCCCCACATTAGAGTCTCATCTATAGATTGGCTTCCTTTTTTTTTTTAAAGGTGGAGCCCACAGGCATTTCTTATTTCCTCAGTTTTGCACTGGCTTGGTAATAGGTCAGCTTAAAGGATGGAATTTGGACTTGGCAAGAGTAGAGCAAATATTCAAATGTCAATTTCAGTTACTTTTAACATCATGAAGAATTTTAGCTAGAAACCACCTTAACTTCAATTCACTGCCTACTGACATATATTAGAAGGGAATAATCCTATAAGGCTCTCCATTTCTGCTTGACTCATGAAGCTGTAAAATGTATTTATTTGTTAATGTTTAGCTTTTATTTAGAATTTTATTTTTCCCCAGTTACACGTAAAACCAATTTTTAACATTTGTTTTTAAAACTTTGAGTTCCAAATTCTCTCTTCCTTCTTCCCCGCCTCACCCCACATTGAGAAGGCAAGCAGTTCGATATAGGTTATACATGTATAGTCATGTAAAACATATCCATAATAGTCATGTTGTGAAAGATATAGGCAAGAAAAAAAAAAACCTCAAGAAAAATAAAGAAAATATGCTTCAATCTGAATTCAGACCATGTCAGTTCTTTGTCTGGGGATGGACAGCATTTTTCATCCTAAGTCTTTCAGAATTGTCTTGGATCATTGTATTGCTGAGAATAGCTAAGTCACTCACAGCTGATCATGTTACCATATTTCTGTTACTTTGTACACAGTACATTTCACTTTGCATTAGCCCATGTAAGTTTTCCAGGTTTTTCTGAGAGCATTCTGTTCATCATTTCTTATAATACAATAGTATTCCATTGAAGAGGGAAGGGTGATAAGGAGGGGGGGAGGGTAAGTGGTTCTGCCAGGGAAACCTCTCCTGGCATCCAGTCTGGAAGGAATTCACCAGGCTCAAGCAGACTTTGAAGCCGAAATTGTAAAGTTTATTGTTACGCTGTAGAGAACAGCGGGCTAGATTCTTATGGAACCTGCAAACTCGCAGAGGCCGCAGACATAGTTTTAAGGGGTCAGTTATGCTAACTAGGTGAGTAAGGGTGGGATCAGGGAGGAGTTAAGGAGTGGTCAGTGCTCAAAGGACCATACACTTTTAATATCAACTGCGCAGGTGTATTGCCCATGATTCACTGGGAAATAGCTCAAGAGGGGGTCTAGCTGGAGGTGTGGTTCTAGGCCTGATACGTCACTAAAGAGTGCCCAGTCTGCCACCCACCAAGGTCATCAGAGACAGTGTGGGTCTATAATTGACTAAGCAGTTACCCTATAGATAAGGTATGGAAGAATTCATGGTGGGGCTGGCCACTCTAACTAAGGGAGATAACATTTACATAACTTATTGTTTCAAACAGAGATAAACAGTTCATGAGATGTTGCTGGGCAGAGTGCTGGAAGGGGGAAGGGGCAGAGTCAATGCTCTGAGGCTGGGGGGGTGGAAATGTGACCTTACAGACTGCTTTTACAAATTGATTTTACAGACATAGATCCCAAAGCACCCCACTTACAAACTGATGTTACAGGTTGATACTACAGACATATATATATATCACAAGGACCCCATCACCATCATAATCACATATTACTACTTATTCAGCCATTTTTCAATTGATGAGCATCCCTTCAATTTATAATTCTTTTTTCTTTTCTTTTTGGAGGGGGAAGGTAGGGCAATTGGGATTAAGTGACTTGCCCAAGGTCATACAGTTAGTAAGTGTTAAGTGTCTGAGGCTGGATTTCAACTCAGGTCCTTCTGACTCTAGGGCCAGTGCTCTACCACCTAGCTGCCCCAACTTCTAATTCTTTACCCCAAGAAAAGAACTGCTATAAATATTTTTGTACATATAGGTCCTTTTCCTTTTTGTTTTTTCATCTCTTTTGGGATACAGACCTAGTAGAGGTATTGTTAAGTCAAAGGGCTGGTTTTATATCCTGTGGGCATAGTTCCAAATTGTTCTACGGAATGGTTAAATTAGTTCACAACTTCACCAACAATGCATTAAAGTCTCATTTTTCCCACATCCCTTCCAACATTAGTCATTTACCTTTTCTGTACTGTTAGCCAATTGAATAGGTATGAGGTAGTACCTCAGAATTGTTTTAATTTGCATTTCTCCTGTCAATAGTGAGTTAGAGTATTTTTGCATATGGCTATCAATAACTTTGATTACCTCATTTGAAAACTGATCATATCTTTTGATCATTTATCAATTGGGGAATGGCTCTTATTTTTATAAATTTGACTCAGTTCTCTATATGTTTGAGAAACGAGGCCTTTATCAGAGAAACTTGCTTCAAAATTTTTTCACAGTTACTATTGCTAACTTCCATACTATTCCCCCACCCCTGTTTATTCTATTCTCTCTCTCCTTTCACCCTGTCTCTCCTCAAAAGTGTTTTGCTTCTGACTACTACCTCCCCAAATCTGCCCTCCCTTCTATCACTGCCCTGCCCCCCTTCTCTTATTCCCTTCCCCTCCTACTTTCCTTCAAGGTAAGATGGATTTCTATACCCAATTGAGTGTGTATGTTTGAGATAATTCTGATGAGAGTATGGTTCACTCACTCTTCCTCCCTTCCCTGCTCTTCCCCTCCACTTGCCTCTTTTATAGGAGATACGGTACCCCATTCTACCTCTCCCTTTCTCCTTTTCCCAGTACATTCCTCTCTCTCACCCCTTAGTTTTATTTTTTAGATATTATCCCTTCATATTCAACTCACCCTGTGCCCTCTGTCTATATATATATATATATATATATATATATATATATATGTATTCCTTCCAACTACCCTAATAATGAGAAAGATCTCCATGAGTTTCCAATATCATCTTTTCATGTTGGAATGTAAACAGTTCAACTTTAATAAGTCCCTTATGATTTCTCTTTCCTGTTTACCTTTTCATGCTTCTCTTGAGTCTTCTACTTGAAAGCCATTTTTTTTCTATTTAGCTCTGGCTTCTCAAGAATTCATTAAATTCCTCTACATTATTGAATATCAATTTTTCCTTGTCTTGATTACACTCAGTTTTGCTGGGTAGATGATTCTTGGTTGTAATTCTAGCTCCTTTGCCCTCTGGAATATCAAATTCTAAGTTCTCCGATCCTTTAATATAGAAGCTGCTAAATCTTGTATTATCATGACTGTGGCCAGGGCTGTGCTATGCTGGGCATGGCCTGAATTGGACTGTGCTCCTCTCTCACTCTGGTGCAACCGACCTTTCCTGCCAACCTTCCAAGTTGTCTTGGGCTGGAAATGTGTTTCACTCTGTCCTTTTGTGGGTTCTGCTACTCTAGAATTTGTTTAATCATTTTTAAAGGTATTTGGAGGGGCTTGGGAGAGAGCTCAGGTGAGTCCCTGCCTTTACTCTCCCATCTTGGTTCTATCTTAAAGCTGTAAAATTTAAACAAGGCCCTTAGTCACCCATCTTCCCTGACCTACCTTCATTCAGGACAAGGGCAGTCTATGTCTTTTCACCTAAAGAGGAATGGTGGCATTTGCTTAAATGTACTGTGTGCCAGGATTGTAGATTATAGTCCTGCATTTGGCTTTTTCTTAGACTTGGATTAGCATTTTTGACCCCAACTTTCTTCCTGTTATCCATGTTCAGTATTACATCAATTTCCTTTGCTGAATTCACAGACTCTTCATGGTGGACAGCAGAGGAAGCTGGTGTGAGTTTGAGGTTAGGGAGGGGACTAGGATTGTCTTTTCCTCCCTTTTTTTCTTTTTTTGGATGGCAGTGTCAGACATGCCTGCCACAGGCATGCCAACTCCCCAGTCTAGTATGGAACTGGGAATATTTGGATCTAGCCCCTTATTTGGGGCTGAGTATATTGTGGAGTTGGCCTCCTAGTTATAAAGTGCTCCCTTTGAGGAGGACTTCTTTTTTAGAAGGAATAGTTGCTCAGTAAATGCTTGTTTATTGAACAGAACTGTTCAGAGTAGAAATTAGTTTTCAAAATGTGCTTTGATAAAATACCACTGACAGGTTAGGTTCTGCCTTTGCACACTGCCCTGACAGCTTACTTCCTGGCATAGGGTGTGTGGGGAAAGGGGGGAGGAGATATTTATGGATGCTAACTGAGGACCATGCCCTACCTCAAGGGCAGCTGGAAGTCAGAAGTCAGAGAACCATAAAATACAGACTCTGAAAGCTGGAAGGTCCTTGGCAATCCCGTTCAGCTTCTCACCTTACCAATAGGTAAGGTCATGTGACCTCAGTTGCAAAGCTGAGTCCAGACCCCAGAAGTGGTTCCTGTACCTAATTTAGAGGTGCAGGTTCAACTTTGACAGCCTTGGTCAAAGGACATGCAAGGTCACACAAATGAATGGGGTTAATTATGAAAGGACTTTGGAATGTTGGAAGAATTGGGATTTAAGAAGGCTAAGAAAGTAAGTACTAGGTCCTTTGAAAATATTATCATCTCAGTGGTAGAGTTTAGATCTCTTTGTCTGACTTAGAGATTGAGGGAAAGAAATTCTCTAGACCATTGGAGCATCTGGGATGAATGGGGCCAGGATAGAAGTCACATTGGCTTAGAAATTTAGTTCTCCCTAGATGCCAAAAAGGCTAAGTTCTAAGATCATAGGGTCATACATCTAGCATTAAAAAGAATATTAGAGGGGCAGCTAGGGGGCGCAGTGAATAGAGCGCTGACCCTGGAGTAAGGAGGACTTGGAGTTCAAATGTGACCTCTGACACTTGACACACTTAGTAGCTGTGTGACCCTGGCCAAGTCACTTTGCCTTGCCTTCCCCCCTCCAAAAAACAAACACAACACACACACACACACACACACACACACACACACACAAGAATATTAGTAGTCACTGAATCCAGTCCCCAGCTTTATAGATGAGGAAGCTGAGGACTAGGGTCCACAGGATAATAGAAATGCAACGGACTTTAGAGGCTGCTGAGTCCAATCCCCTCATTTTAAAAAGGCCTAGGGTCACCCAGGTGGCAAATAACAAACTTGGGACTTGACCTCTGACTCCCCATCTAGTACTCTTAGGCAGTAAGCTCTGAAATGGGGGTCCTGACACTATACCCAGGAGAGCATGAGCGATCAGTCAGAGAGTGGAAGGTGGTTGGTGTCCCACTCTCCTGATACTAATTGCAGGGTTTGCCTTCTACACAAGCAAACTCCCTAAACTCAGCCTCTTCCTATGGTTGTGTAAGCTCCTAACCTTTCCATTTTTGCTCTAAAGTGGGTGCCTTAGGGAAGTTATAAATTAACCTCACTAGTAACCTACACACCCACAATTCACAAGTGTCACAAGGAAAATCCCAGCCTACTCAGTGTATACAAAGCCTGTTCCCCAGACGAGCTCCTGGCTGGAACAGGTGCCCATGGCTTGGTTCTGTATCTCTTGGATGGCTGTACTCTCCAAGGCAATAGCTGGTAAATAATTTCTATACCCCTTTTCACTTTTAGTGAGACAGAGAAAGCACAAAAGAGCTGAGATCTACATTGCAGCTCTCATTAAGTTAGATTTTTGTCAAAGCCTATCTCCCTTATAAGATGGCCTATTACTGCCTACTACTGTCAATGACACCACCATTTTTTCAGTCACCTGGGCTTGAAAGCATGGTATCACTCCTAACTATTCATTATCACTCATACACTCCATTCAGTCAGTTGCCAATCCTTGTCATTGCGGCTTCATCAATGTCTTTCACACCTGTTCCCATCTCGTCTTATGCTGTGATCATCTTAGTTCAGGTCCTCATCACCTCTTGCCTGGATTATTGTAATAGGCTTTTAATTTTCTCCACCTATCAAATCTCTCCCTGTTCTACCCCAACATCTGCAGAGCTACCAAAATAATTTTCCTAAGGTGCAAGTTTGACTGTGTCACTCCCCTACTCAATAAACTCCAGTGGTCACTAATTAATCTAGAATCAAATATTATCTCTTCTTTATCTCATCCTTTTAAAATATCCGTCTCTCTGGTTTATTCCCCGAATTTAGAGTCTGAGTGGCAGCTTAGGCCCCCACAAGGTCACTACTACTTCAGGTTTAGGTGTAGTCATGTGGGTCACTACTCCCAACATGTTCACTAGCCTCCTTTGGTGGTATGTTTTCCACAATCAGCCAGCAGACTCTAAGCTCTTTTTTTTTTTTTAAAGCAATTGGGGTTAAGTAACTTGCTCAAGGTCACACGGCTAGTCATTATTTATGCGTGGGGGCTCATTTTCTGAGGCCGGATCTGATCTCGGGTCATCCCAACTCTGAGGCCGGCGCTCTTACTCACTGCGCCGCCTCGCCGCCCCTCAATGAGCTCTTGAAAAGGCATTTACTCAAGTGGAAAAGCAAGAACAAGTTACAAAGCAACCTTCCTCCTGTCCCAAACCCAGGGTGCTTCCTCTCACAAAGACACACAGAATTGGGGATGGGGGAGGAACAATGGGTACAAACCTAAGGCACAATAGTAATGAGGCACATCTAGTGGAACACATGTGGCCAAGGCAGCTCACAACTCCAGAGCTAGACAGCTTCGATTCCCATTTCTTTCTTTAGAGAATCTTTCCCTGTTCAACGCAGAATAGGGTGCTGGGGACAATGATGGCCTAGTTGCTCTGGTGCTCTGCCAGGCTTCCTCCTCCAAGGGCATTTCTGCTGGATAGATCAATCTATTGCTAGACTGGGCTGAGTAGGCTTCTTCTTGTCTGGACTAGACCTGCACAGGGTACCCTATTTCTTTCTTTCTTTTTTTAGATCATAAGCATAACCATTTACTTAGTAATAAGGCAAAATGAATAATAAAAACTTAGTCACTCATATTATAGGATTCTCCATTTCTACTGAATCACTCTCTGTACTCCCTGGGGTCACTCTTCAATCAATAGCTGTAGTCTCTACCACCTGTAGTCTCAGGCTTCTATGGATGCTACTGATAAGAATATAAATATATTAGAAATATATGCTAAAAATTATTTGACTGATAAACTCCAGTGCTCCCTGGATTTAATCCCTATATTTAACTATAGGACCTGAATCCTATATCTAATTCTCTAGGATTGAATATAAATCCTGCTGTTTGGCTTGTAAGGTCCTTCATCACCTAGATGCTTCCTACTTAGTTACATCTTCCTCCCCTTTACTGACTATGATGCAGTGATTCTGGCCTTTTTGCTATGCCTTGTATGTAACACTCTATCTCCTAACTGTATTTGCACTATCTGTTTCCTCTCCCTTTTCACCTCTGCCTTCTCCTGGCTTCTCTTGCTTCCATCAAGACTCTACAAAAATCCTCTGCAAGAAACTTTTACCAGTCCCCCTCAGTCCTGTGTCTTTTCTTTGAGATGATTTCAAATTTGTTCTTGTACATAGCTGTTTTCTGTGTTGTTTGCCCTGAAGACTCTGAGCTCCTTGAGGGAGCCTTTGTTTTGCCTTTGTATTCTTAGCACAGTACTGGGTACAAAGTAGGTGTTTAATGAGTATGCTTGTTGAATTGAATTGAGAGAAATCCACAATCAAACACATGAGAGCCATTGTTGTTTGTTTGTTTGTCCTTCATTCTGAAGATGACCATGGCATCATGGAGGTGATGCCATGACTTGTGAGTGAATTTGATTTAAGTGAGGGAGGGCTATGCAAGGTCACCAGTCTCACTCTCTCCTTCAGAGTCACCTGGGTCCAGTGGCCAGATATTCATCAGGATGACTGGAGATGGCCACCTGTCTGAAAGCCGTCGTATTATTGAATAGCTCCAACCTCATAGGGCAGTAAGGGATATTGTTACAGTCTGGTTTGGGATTAGGAGGCCACTTAATTTGTAAAAAGTGCTCCTTGCCAGACTGCCAGATGGGCAGTGAAAGCCACCCAACCTGAACAAGGCCTGGTGCTTTCTCCAGGCCTCCCTGCCCTGTATGCAGTCTCATTGCTTAAATTGGGATGGTTCAGGAAGCTATTTTGAGCTAGGGCTGGGTCCATTTGTGCAGTGAGGAAGGGAGTGTGCTTAATTAGCCCCAGCCTATCGCATATTTTTTGTCTGTAATTGCTGGGAAAATCCTGTGACGTAAAGCAGGCTCTTTCATTGTGAACATAAGGCAAAGGAGCCAAAATCAAGGAGGACCAGGAAATACCCTGTCGGAGAAAGACAGGAACAATGTCTTAGCTTCTTAGCTGGTTTAATCTTTTGCACACAGCTATAGACACCAAACCGGAGGACAGTCAGAGAAAGAACAGTTAGAATAGCCCTGCAGACCTTCCTACAAGTTGAGAGATTCTATAACAAGCATGTGGTCATATATAACAAGTATGTAGTCATAGCTGCAGACTTGGAAGTGTGATCATTCTTTCCTGTCCTCTTAGGGACTTAGAATTCTGAGAGATTTTGTTTAGTTTTTCAGTCACATCAGAGTCTTTGTGACCCCATTTTCTTGGCAAAGATACTGGAATGGTTTGCTATTTCCTTTTCTAGCTCATTTTACAAATGAGTTTTGCCTCAGTTTTCTGAGGCAAATGGGGATAAGTGATTTGCCTAGGATCATGCAGCTATTAAGTGTCTGAGGCTAGATTTGAACTCAGGTCCTCCTGACTCCAGGGCCAGCACTCTATCCACTGTGCAATTTAGCTGCCCGTTCTTTCTTATAGCATAGTATTCCATTATATTCATGTGCCACAATTTGTTTAGTCATTCCCCAAGAGATGGAAATCTGCTTTCGTTCTAGTTCATAAAAAGTTCTAACATAAATATTTTGATGTATATGAGGTCTTTCTTTTTGTCTCTTTGGGGTATATGCCCACCAGTTGAATCTGTGATCAAAGTGTATGAATATTTTAGTTCATTTTTTTAGTAATTCTCCAGTTGCTTTCTAGAATGGTTGTATCAAGTCATAGCTTCACAGTTCTAATATATGAATATGCTTATACATTTCCATCACTGATTATTCCTATCTTTTGTTATCTTTAACAACTTTCTGGATGGGGAGATAAAATCTTTGGATTATTTAATTTTAATTTTTCTTATTACTAGAAATTTGGAGAATTCTTGTATGTGGTTGTGAATATTTTGCAATTCTTTTGAGAATTTTGTTCCCATATTTTAGCTACTTGTTTTGGGAAAATGGCTTTTAGCCTTACATATTTTTCTTAGTTGTCTATCTTGTTATGTATTTTATCTTTCATAATTGACTCTATGCTTTGGTTAGGAATTTATCTATAGTTATGAAAGTTATATGACGTTTTTTTCTAAGAGTTGCATATGCATTTTGAATGTATTGTAGAAGATGGTATGAAATATTGACCTAAGCATAATTTCTGCCAGATTACTTCCCAGTTTTTCCAGTAGTACTTATTATCTGTTACATAGGATTTTTCCTAGTTAATTTTTTTTTCTTTTTGGAGGGCAATTGGGGTTAAGTAACTTGCCCAAGGTCACACGGCTAGGTTTTTGTTTGTGTGTGTTAAGTGTCTGAGGCCAGATCCGAACTCAGGTCCTTCGGACTCCAGGGCCGGCGCTCTACTCACTGCGCCACCTAGCCACCCCCCTAGTTAATTCTAATGTTTTCAGGTTTACCGTTCAATAGATTTGAGGTCAGTCATTTCTGGTACTTCTTTGAGAGGTCTGTTTTATTGTTCTACTTTTCTATTTTTTAACCAGTTCCAAATTATTATGATGAGTGCTAATTTATATTATAATTGGAGGCTAGGATGTACCACTCCCCCTTTATTCCTACATTTTTTTTCATTATTTCCTTTAATAATCTAAATCTTTTATTTCTCCAAATGAATTTTGTTATTGTTTTGTGTAACTTTATAAATGACCCTTTTGGCAGTTTGATTTGCATGACATTACATATGTAAATTAATGTTGCCAGCATTATCATTTTTTTTATATTGGCACGACCCAGTAATGAGCACTGAATATTCCCCCAGCTAGGTATTAGATGTGCTTTAGTAGATTGCTTTCCAGATATTTTATGCATTTTACAATTCTTTTGAATGAGATATCCCCTTCCTTTGTGCCACTTGGATTTTGTTATGTCGAAAAACCAGCTCATTGTTGTGGGTTTATTTTGTAGCCTGGAACTTTACTGAGGCTATTCTTTCAATTAATTTCTTTGCTGAATCTCACAGATTTTCTAATTAAATTACAACATCAGCACCAAGAAAAGGGAGTATCTTTTGCTTCTACTTTTATTGAATTTATTGGAAGTTTCTAATGTTTTCTCCAGTGCATAAAATGCTAGCTTCTAGTTTTATATACTTTTTATCATATTAAAAAAAAAAGATTTCTTGTACCTCTACATTTGAGTATAGATGAGTATTATACTTTTTAAGGGCTTTTTCTGCATCTATTGAGATAATAATAAATTCTGGATATTTTTGTTTTAAACATAACTATATTGATTATTTTCTTAATATTGAATAATCTTTGCATTGCTAATATAAATTCAAGTTGATCGGAGTGATTTTTTTGGTTTAAATTGCTGTAGTCCTTTTGACAGGATTTTATTTAAAATTTTAAAATTGATATTCAATAGCAGCCTTGGTCTATAGTTCTTTTTCTTTTCTCTACTGGTTTAGGTAATAAGACTATATTTTTCTTGGAAAAGGAGTTTGATAAAGTGCTTTGTTTTCCAATCTTTGAGAATAATTTGTATACAGTAGGTATTAATTGTTCTTTAAAGGTTTGATAGAATTCTGTAAATATATCAGGCAGGACCAGGAGTTGGGTTTTGTTTTGTTTTGGTAATTTCTTTATAGCTAGTTCATTTTCCTTTTCCTGAGACTGGATTATATTTAAGGTCTCTATCACTGGTTCTGTTAGTTTGAGTATTTCATATTTTTATAGGCAATCCCCTATTTCTTTGGAGCTCTCAGTTTTGATAGCAGATAGCTGTGTTAGGTTCTTGTGATTCTTTTTATTTTTTCTGGGTTTGATGTGATTTCAACTTTTTTCATTTTTTTTTGTTTGTTTGTTTTTTGTACTAGTCCAAGCAGTTTTTTAAAAAATCAGATTTCTCAAAGATTTATTACTTTTGTTCATCTTTTCAAAGAACTGGCTTTTAGTTTTGTTTAATCAGTTGTCTAGCCTTTTTGGTTTCCAATTTATTTATTTCTCTTCTGCCTTTCAAGATTTCCTCTTTTAAAAGTGCTTATTTTGGGCTTATTTATTAACAGACCCAATTTTTAAAAAATGCAACTGTTCATTAATCCTTTTAAAAATATTTTGTTAATGTATGTTTTTAGGGACATAATTTTTGCTCTGAGGACTGCTTTAGCTGTGTCTCAGAAAATTTGGTATATTATCTTGTCATTTTGATTATCTTTCACACAGTTGTTAATTGTTTTCATAACATTATTTGACCCACTTTTTATTTAAGATTCCATCATTAAGTCTCCCTTTAGGTCTGTGTCTTTTGCTTGTACTTTTTGAATTGATTATTATTTTTATTGCTTTATGGTTTGTATGGCAGCAGCTTCAGGGATGGTGGCCACCTCATGATGGAGAGAAGTGTTGGCTATGGACTTTAGAAAGGCACTAATCCTAGGAGCCACTACCATCTTCAGGTGATGACTATCTTTTCCACATCCATCTGCAGGCACTTCCTCTCTCATTAGCCACTGTTACTGCCTCTAGTGGACTTTACTATTGACCTGGTTGCTGATGAGATTTCTGGTGGCTCTAATGGATCACTCCAAATCATACAGTCATCTGAATACTCCCTCCTCAAAATATTCATTCCCTATCATCAGGAAAGAATAAATACAAAACAAATAGAGGTTCACAGACATGTGGTGATTGGGATAACAATAGAGCAATTGTTCTTCTCCCCACTCTGCAAATCACAGAAGTCATGGCCCATTTATTGCCATGAAGGAAAAGACTGAGAAATTGGTAGATTGTCCCTTTTGCATGTGATCTCATTTCTGGCTCATTACCTTCTAAGTCATTAATCTTGTTAGATCCTCAGCCAATTGGAAAATGTTGTTATTGCACCATACCAGCTACTTAGGCACTAATAACTGAAAATAGGTTCCTTTCCACTTTACATGTAGTTACTTGGACTGGAATCATATGGAGAAATATTTGTGTACGTTCAGGGACTAAAACCAGGTAGAGAATACCTGTTTGTGCTTGTTCAGTTTTCCATTTCTGAAATTACAAGCTATGCATTTGGTGCATACAAGTTTAATATTGATAGCATGTCCATGATTCCTTTAAGCATAATGTAATTTCCTTGTTTATCTCTTTTGATACTGTGAAATTTTATTTTTGATTTGTCTGATTGTGTTATCACAACTCCTTTAAAAAAAGCCAACACCTGATGCATAGTAAATTTTCTTCTAACTTTTCATATATGTCTTTGGTCATTTGTGTGTTTTTTGTAGGCAATGGATTGTAGAGGTTTTTTTTTTCTTATTTACTCTGCCACTTTCACTTTATTGTATTGTTTGTTGCATTAACATCTAAAGTTGTTACGTAGTTTATATTTCCTCCCATTTTTGTCTTAGTATTGCTTAATTTTTTTTGTTCATTTTCCTCTTTTGTTAGTACTTTGTCCATATAATTCTGTGGTGCTTCTGTTCTTCTACCTTCACTTCTCTGATTTTTCTTACATCTTTGTCCCTTTGGGTACTTTTAAAGTCTTTTTTTTAATCCCATAGGTCAGTGTCTTTATTCCTGTTTTTTAAATAAAATAACCTCTAGATAGAGATGGGATAGTGAATTTTATTACTTTTCTTTGCTTGATAATTCTTTGCTTATTTACCTTTCTTGTGTTTCTGTTGTTTAGAGTGTTTGAAATTGAATAGTGTGCTTGTGTTTGGGTTGTTGTTGTTTTTTTAATTCACTAGAATGCTTTAAATGCCTTTATTTTGTAGAAAATCCATCCCTTCTGTTAACTATTAGGCTCAAATTTATAGGGTGAGTATGTCATTTTGGGTAGCATGTTCAGTTCTTTTGCTTTTTGGAATATTTTATTCCATTTCTTTCTGTGGTTTCTAGTGGATGTAAAATAGTCTTGTGTCATTTGAATTTTCTTTCCTTTATATTTGAAGGTCTGCCACCTAGCTGCTTGCAGAATTTTATGTCATTGGAACTGTTAAATTTAAATACTATATATCTTGGAGTTTGAAGTATAAGGGTTTTCCAGAATTGATCTTTGAATTTTTTTTAAATGTGTACTTTGTTTTCTATATTCAGAAGTTCTGGGAAGTTTTGTTTTATTTCCTGCATTTTGGTTTTCAGGGTTTTTTGTTTGGTTTTTTTTAATCTGTCCCCTTCTTCTGGTAGAACTATGAGTCTTAAGTAGTCTTTATGCATCTTCTCTTTGAAGTCAATTACTTTGACTTATATAGAGATCACATATTCTATTAACATTGCTGTCTTTTGCATCTCTTTTGCCAAATTCTCATCCACTTCAGTATTTTTGTATATCATATCTGTGATTCTTTTGTTTCTTTGAAGAAACTCATCACAGTGAATTGAATTTTTCTGATTTGGCTAATTATTTTTGTTTTGAGAGCTATTCATTCTAACAGTTATTCCTTCTTAAATTATATATATATATATATTTGAAACATTTAATTTTAAGACCTCTAATTTCAGATCCATTCCCTTCCTCCCTTGTCACCCATTCCCTCTGGGAAGATAAGTAATTCACTATATGTTGTACATGTCTAGCTATGCAAAACATTACCATAGTAGATGTATTGTACAAGGCTGCTTATAATTCCCTCCCACTCATCCCACCCCCCACCTGGTCCATTCCCTACTTGATCCTGTCCCTCTTCTATAGTGGGAACTTCCAACCTCCTCTCCCCGCAAGAATGCCCTGCCATCCATCATCCCTCCTCTCATCCACCTTCCCCCTATTCTGCTGCAGGGTGAGATATCCCATTTAGTATGTATGTCATTCTCTCCCTGAACCAAATTCAATGAGAATGTGGTTTTGCCTTTTTGCCTTCCTATTCTTCCCTTCCCTTGCAGCCACTTCCCCTTGCTTCTTCTACATGAGATAGTTTACCCTACCCTGTCTCTCCCCATCTCCTCTTGCCACTTTCCTCTCTCACCTCATAATTTCACCCCTTAAGTATCATCCCTTCCCAGCAAGTTCAACCTATGCCCTCTATCCATGTATAACTGTAAACATATATACACACATTCACATATGTATTCGAATGACCATACACCCTTCTTGCATTTATTTTCATACTGAGAGGGGTTTTATCAGTCACAATTATTGTTTTGCCATGTAGGAATGTAAATAGGTTAACTTTGATAAGTTCCTTTTGATTTCTTTTCCCTGATTACCTTCTCAGGCACCTCTTGCTTCTTGTGTCTGGATGTCAAATTTTCTATTCAACTCTGTTTTTTTCCTCAAGAATGCTTGAAAGTCCTCTATTCCACTGAATGACCGTATTTTCCCCTGAAACAAAATACTCAGTTTTGCTGGGTAGGTGACCCTTGGGTTCATTCCCAGCTCTTTTGCCCTCTGGAATATCATATTCCATGCCCTTCAGTCCCTCAGTGTAGAAGCTGCCAGGTCCTGTGCTATTCTGATTGTGTTTCCACAATATTGAAATTGTTTCTTCCTGGCTGCTTATAGTATTTTCTCCTTGATCTGGGGATTCTGGAACCTGGCTATAATATTCCTGGGAGTTTTCTTTTTGGGGTCTTTTTCAGGAGGTGATTGGTGGATTCTTTCAACCTCTGTTTTGCCCTCTGGATCTAAAACATCAGGGCAATTTTCCTTGAGAATTTCTTGAAGAGTGATTTCTAGGTTCTTTCTTTGATCATGGCTTTCAGGTAGTCCAATAATTTTTAAATTGTCTCTCCTGGATCTATTTTCCAGGCCAGTGGTTTTTCCCATGAGATATTTCACATTGCCTTCTATTCTTTCATTTGTTTGGATCTGCTTAACAGCATCTTGATTTCTCATAAAGTCATTAGCTTCCATTTGCTCCAGTCTAACTTTCTGAAGGAATGAATCTCCTCAGTGAGCTTTTGAGATTCTTTTTCCATCTGGCAAATTCAACTTTTTAAGGCATTCTTCTCCTCATTGCCCTTTTGAGCCTCCTTTACCATTTGAGTTAGTCTATTTTTTAAGGTGTTGTTTTCCTCGGTTAGGCTGTTGACCCTCATTTCATACTTTTCCTGCATCCTTCTAATTTCTCTTCCCAATTTTTCCTCCACTTCTCTTATTTGATTTTTAAAGTCTTTCTTAAGGTCCTCTATGGCCTGTAACCCACTCATATTTTCCTTTGGGGCTTTTGGAGCAGGATTTCTGACCTCACAGTCCTCTGAGTGTTCTATGCTTCGATCCTCTTTGCCCCCAAAATAGGAGTCTAATGTTGCATTTTTCTGTTTAATTTGTTTCCTTTTCCTTGGCATGTTGCCACTTAATTACTTGACTTTTAGGCTTGTTGCCACAACAGGACTCTGCCACCAGACAGGGGAGCTTTCCTCCTGAACATGTAGGGGGACAACTTCCGTTTCTGGCAGGCTGGATATCCACCCCACGACCTCCACCCCAGACCACAATCCAGATCCAGGGAGGTTAAAGCAAGAGCGATTACCCCCCAAGACTGATCTCTGGATCTCCCTACAGTTTGCAGGCCAGGAGCTGGAGCTGCCACTGAAAACTACACAATGGTGTGTCTCCTCAGCAGCTTCTAACCCCCAGGGGAGGAAGACGACGTTCCCCAAATACTGGTCCCAAAGTCCATAGGGCACTAACCTCTCACTTTGTCCTGGGCATGTCTGTTGATAATTCTGGAATCACCACAGCTGCTGGTGTTCTGGGGTCCCTCCAGCCAGCTGCTGGCCCAGCCGCCCTGGGGCTAAAACCGCAGCTTAGGTGGAAGTGGGTTCGGCTCTACATGCGCTGTGCTGCCGGCTCCCAGAGTGCTGAGCTGGTCCTTCCTGCAGGGCTGCTGGGCTGTCCTCAGCGGGAGGTTAGCTTCTCTGTGTCGTTCTGTGGGTGCTGGGGCTCCAGAAGTTGTTCACAGTCCCCTTTTACATAGTTTGGAGGTGATCTGGGGGGAGAGTGCTTTGGACAAGCTGTTTCTACTCTGTCATCTTGGCTCTGCCTCCTTCTTAAATTCTTGTCTTACAGATTTCATTTCACTTAAGAACCATTTTAGAATTTCTTATTTTTGCTTCATGCTCTCTTAGGAATCCATAAGCTTCTATATTTCATCAGACTTTGTTTTACTTCCATTTGTCTTATAATATTTGTTTAAAATGCTTTGTACTTTTTTTGAGGGTTTGGTACTATTCTTCCTTCTAATTTTACAGTCCTCTATTAATTTTTCTGCCTGGGCTCTAGGTTTTTAGTTGACTTTTCTTCCACATAAATTCTCTGATGCTTTAGCCCCACCCCCCCTTTATATTCCTGCATCACTAACCTTTTGACTTAATCCCCTTTGACTATGGGTATGTATAGTTCAAGAGCTGGACTACAAAGCTGCCTCAGCCTCCTACCATATAATATTTATTTTACCAGCTTCATTCTTTGCACTTATTAGTCTTAGGAGAAGAGAGTATGACTGTCCCCAACTGTGCTTCAGGCCTCTTTTCTTCAGACCCAGTGTAGGCTGTTCACCTGGTCTCATACATCAGTTACCCTTGGCTTTCATCCTCTTCTTCTCTGACTTGGCTGAATCAATGTCAATCCTTTTCCCCACTGTTGGAGGAGTATAGGAAAGGTGTTCTGAACAGAGTCTCTGCAGTTCTGAGGGTCCCTAAACTAGAGTTCACCTAGGAAGAAGGCAGCTGACTATCTCCCCCAATAAAGCTGGTCAGAATCAATATCTGCCTTTCAGGGTAGAGAGTGGGTATAGTGACAGTCTCTATAGCAGGAGAGGAACGTCAGTGTAAGTTCCAGGCACAAACCTGCAGGACAATTTGTGCATCCATGATCAGAGTCTAGAAGCTAATGTGGGAGGAGTGCTAAGCGAGTGCTTTAAAGATTATCATTCTTTGGTATGAATTCATAAGGCTTCTGCCTTGGTGGGGTTCCCTCTTTCTTATCCTATGAATTCAGTTGTAATTGTTCTACAACTGGCACATTATTTCTTTTTTGGATGATATTTGAGAGTTAGTAAAGATTGGGGATTGTCTAATTTTCCATCTTTTTGGTCATGGGACCCAGAAGACCCAACCTTCTCATTTTATAGATGATAAAACTATCTAGTTTTATCTATCTAGAGGTCTAGAGGGAAATGACTTACCTAAGATCATACAGATAACAAATGGTGTAGCTGGGATGTGAACCCAGGCCCCCTGAATCCAGTATTCTTTCCATTACACCATGCAATGGAATATAGTGAGATAGCTGGTCTGAATTTGGGATACAGAATTCATTAGGGTGTTGAACCCACACTTGCTGAAATATGCTCTAATAATTTAACATGACCAATCTAAAACCAATTATTTAATCTCTAGCCAAATCTCTTCTCAAAATTTGTGGTTTTTTAACCTGGGGTCTATGGTCTTTTTTTTTCTATTTTGATATTATTTTAATATCATTGGTTTCCTTTGTATTTTTTGTATTAATTTCCTATGTATTTTATTTATATGTGTCTCAAAATTTTACTTTGAAAAGAGGTCCACATGCTTCCCCAGACTGCCAAAGGGGTCCATGACACAAAAAATGTTAAGAACCCCCTATTCTAGAGGTTCCAGGATGGGATGTGTACCAGACACAGAGAAATCCCAGATTTAATGAATAGCTTTTTATGCTCCATTGGCTCACTTTGAAGTTGGTGACAAATACAGAATTGAAATTAGTCAATCAACAAGCATTTATTAGCTGCCTGCTATATACCAGGCATTGTACTAGGTGTTAGATATACAAAGATAGAAACTAAATAGATCCTACCCTCAAGGACCTTACATTCTATCAAGGAAGTCAAAATTTCAGGGGCAACAGGGTCAGACTCATGCTTTAAGAAAATCATTTTTGGCAGCTGTAGAGAACAGAATGGAAAAGATGAGCCAGGGAACCCAATTAGAAGGCTATTGGAATAGGCCAGATTATGAGGGATTGAACAAGGGCAGCAGTAGTTTATGTGGAGAAAAGAGTACGTATATGAAAGCCATGGAAGTAAAATCAATAAGATTTGGAAATTGATTAGATAAATGGGATAAGGGAGAGTGAGGAGTTGAGGATGACACTGAGGTCATGAACCCAGGTGACTAGAAAGATGGTCATTTCCTGAGCAGAAATAAATTCAGAAATGGTGAGGGTTTTGAGGGGAGAAGATAAGTTCTCTTTGGGACAAATTGAGTTTGAGATGCCTAATAGAAACCTATAAAACTCAGTGAGCTATTGGTTATGCAGATCTAGAACTGAAGAGGGAAACTAAGGCTGGGCATGTGAATCTAGGAAATAAAAACACATGACCATAGTCTGTGTCTGTAAGTCTCCATGTGGCAAATCTGAGCTCCCAAATAGCTGATGTTTGTAGTACTTGCCTTACAGAGATATTGTGAAGCTCAAATGATAAAAAGCATGTAAATGGTTTTGCAAACTTTATAGCTACGGATAAAATATTTTAATTATTAATATAATATATAAATTTGTTATATTTCAGTCTTACATGTCCTTCTGTGTCCCAACTATTATTTTGGCTAGCTACTTACTTTCCCTGAAGACCTAGCCTGTTAGGTAGATGCTGTGATTGCCAGACTCTTAACACAACCTTTAATTCTCCAGATTCCCCAGCAGATCAAGATAAGGGTCTCTCTGGAACTTGGGTTTCTTTGGTTGTAAAATGCGGTGGGAACAAGATGACTTCCAAGGCCCTTTCTGATTCGGACATTCTGTGGTTCTAAATCAGCTCTAAAACATGTATCCAAGATTCCCCTAGACATATTAGCTACATTATCTAATTTCTAATTATTTGGGCTAATTAAAGATGCCCTAACTTACATTTATATTGAAGCACTTTAAGGTTTACAAAGTGATTTTTAAAAATCATAAAACTCATAGTACATGCATATTATCCACCTCCAAAGCAGCTTCTTGATGGAGTAGGAGGTTCTAGAGCCATAACTAGCACTTTTTATGCCTTCAGCAGCTAGCACCGAGTGCAGCCTGGAGGGACAATGGTACCACAGAGGGGAGGAGGGGATGCAAGGTATTGCTCAGCTGAGTGATATTGCTTACCTGGGGTGAGGGGCAGAGGTAGGGAGGAATAAGCTTCTTCTTTTTCTATTCCTGTAGTTTCCAATTTTAATTATTATTCTAGCTAGATGTTAATTTCTATTTTTTAAAGGTTGCTAAAGGGGATGGCTAGGTGGTGAAGTGAATAGAGTACCAGCCCTGGAGTCAGGAGGACCTGAGTTCAAATCTGGCCTGGCACTTAACACTTATTAGCCATGTGACCTTGGGCAAGTCACTTAACTCCAATTGCCCTGCCCTCCCCCCTCCAAAAAGCAAAAAAAAAATTTTTTGCTAAAGGATCATAGTAGGGAAGTATGATAGGAGGGCCTAGGCCTTAGAGCATGCTCAGATTTGCCCTTCTTAGTAGGTTATATAGAACAAGTGTAGATATTCTTTGCCTAGTTCCAATCCAACTAGTGGAGGTATGGTGGCCCTTTTTTGAAACATGAGCGACAGAGAGGCTGGTACTGTGTAGTGATGAAGAGCCTTCTGGTTAGCTGAGGTGCTAGAAGTCCTGGAGACATATTGGCTGCTGAAATGGAACAGATTATGCAATATAAGTGATGTGAGGAAGAAAAAGAAGCAAAAGAGGCCTATCCACATTTCCTGAGCCATCAGTCTTTCTAGCTCAATGGCCAATCAAAAGATTCTTTATCTATCACCACACCACACCTGTCCCTTGGTCACTCATGGCCAGAACTGGTTGGATTAGAACTAGGTGGGGAGTATCTTCCCATAAAGGGTACCTCTGAGCACGCTCTAAGAAATGGACCCTCCTTGGCCAGTCCTCCAATTACATCAGGATCACAGATTTAGATCTGGAAAGGAATATTAGAGGGTGTTGAAACCACTACCCCCCTCCCTTTACTTCTGTCTCTTCATTTCCCTGATTTCCTTCAAGAGTCAGCTCAAATTCCACTTATTACAGGAAGCCTTTTCTTTTCTTTTCTTTTCTTTTTTTGGAGGGCAATTGGGGTTAAGTAACTTGCCCAAGGTCACACAGCTAGGTTTTTTTGTTTGTTTGTTTGTTTGTGTGTGTGTGTTAAGTGTCTGAGGCCAGATCCGAACTCAGGTCCTTCTGACTCCAGGGCTGGTGCTCTACTCACTGTGCCACCTAGCCCCCCCCAGGAGGACTTTTCTGGCCCCTCCAGCCTTCCCCTCTCACGTTGTTTCCATTATACTCAGCCTTTACCAGAATGTAAATTCCTTGAGGGCAAAGGCTATCTTTTTGCCATTCTTTGTATTTCCATCACTTAGCACAGTGCTTGGCTCATATCAAGCAATTAGTAAAGTAAATTAGTAAAAATTAGTCAAGGCCAGTTGCCTTGACCCCAATATTTTTTACAAATTGGAAAACAGAGGTTTAGGGAGTTTAAGTGGCTTGCCCATGCTGACCTAGCTGATAAGTGTCAGAGGCAGGATTTGAACCTGGGTCTTCCTGACTCCAAGTTTAGCACTCTTTCCACCATGTGGTGGTCAATTGCCCTCTAAATTTTGCACGCTTCTAAGCCTGCTTTGTTGCAATTCCTATACATTAATGTCTATTTTGCTAGTGTTTATATAGGAGAGTGGACTTGGGGAAGGGGGAGTATGGGAGGTTATCTGTAAGTTAATGGGTTGTAGGGCTTAGAGGTCTCTATAATTATAGAGGTCTCCTCCTTTGAGTGGGATTTCTTTGAATAGCTCTGCTAGCTCTTATAGTAGTGATAGGCTCTTTTCCTTGTACAGGCAGCACAGGTATGATGCTTTGGTAGTTTGAAAGAGATGGAGTAGAGTCCTGCGAAGTATCCAGCATCTCAAGCCACCTGCTTCCCTAAAGAAACCAGTCTTGTTCCTTGGTTTCTGCAGTGTCTGGAGATATCTGTATGGATAATGTAAAGAGAGAGGACATAGGGTTAATCTTAGGATCTTTCCTATTGCTCAGGCATTGCCAGATTAACCCATAGACCAGGAAGCCATATGCTTAGGGGTCCAGAGCAAAATTGTTGTGGGAGAATTTTCCCTTTTTTTGACTCTAGTGATAAGAAGTGGGAACCCAAGTGGTAGCCTTGGAACCAGCACCAGATGGAAGACAGGATGACAGATCACTAAGGACCTTAGTGTGGTGTCTCTCTCCCCAGAAAGGATGTCAGGGATAAGTGACAGTATTCTTTCATAAGAGCTAGGACTGGGAGGAAAATCCTAGAGAAGAATAGAAAGAAACATCCCATTTCCTCTTCCCCTGTAAGATACTATTAACAATTTTTTAGGAAAAGGGGTATTTGCTAGGTCATTTTGTGTGTGGAGGAGGTGGGTAGGGAGCAGTAGGAGGCAGGAAAGGGGTACAGTGTGATTGAGTTCAGCGTCTTGGATTTGAGTTTTTTTCTGTTGTCAATCTACTGCTCTGAAAGTCCAAGTCATCCCCATGATATTTCAGAGTCATAAAACTGAAAGCTTAAATGACAATTCGAAGTAACAGGTGTTAGGGGTGGAGGAGGAGGCTAAGTGACAGATGGGGACCAAACACAGACCCTGGCATTTCAGGCAGGCATTTGGGAGTACCAAGTTCCCCTTTGCCTTATTTCTGCTCCCAAACTTCTCTTGATTCTCCTCCCTCCTTTCACCCCAACCAGCTGTCCTGCCCCTCTGCCTAATAATGATGATGATAAAAATAACATTTATATAGCATTTACTTTGTGCCAGGCCTTGTGCAAAGCACTTTATAACTAAATTAACATATATTTACTTTGTATGTATTTTGTATTTACTTATATTTGGACAAGTTATATCCTCCCCATAAAAATGTAAGTTCCTTGGGGGCTGGGAATGTTTCATTTTTGTCTTTGTATTCCCTGTGCTTTGTGCAGTCCCTGGCATAGAGTAAATGCTTAATAAAAGTTTGCTGATTACTTTCAAATCTATATCTCCTTAGGGTTTAGGTTCTCACATAAATGAATGTGCAGTTTACTGAGTATCTCTGAATTGTGCATGTTTCTAATTACAGAAAAGTTGGCTAAGCAAGAAGAGTGTATTCTTTCTTCAGTAAAGAGAATCTGGGATAGTCTAGTAGGTAGGTAGCCTTTCAGTGAAATAAACTGTATAACCCTGATAGTGAAGTCTCGCCCTTCATCAGGATGTGCTGTTAGGGAATGGAAAATATGTGTGATATCCCAGGCAACCATATCTTCAAAAACACCCAAGATTTGATAGAGTATCTTAACTTTGTCAGTCTAAAGGAAAGACACTGAATCTGTGCCCATACCTTTTCCAGCTCCTGAAAGGAAAGGAACTGAGACTGTTTACAGTGAAATCAGAAAGGCTGGTAAGTCCACTAGTGAACAGTGGTATAGAGGTGGGTGGGGAGGTTTGAGGAAGTGGGCTGGTCTTGGATGGGTGGGAAAAGAGGAGGGGTGAGTTTCAGTAGGCAGGCTAAAAGACTGGAAGAAGAAGGGAATTCATATACTTTCTTAGGTGTGCTACCAATTCCTTTTCTCCTAGACCAGGAAATCCAGTAGTGGAACTATGGAAAATGATTAGGGTAAGAAAATCAGATACCTTTATTGGGGAGAAGGGTGGAAGGGAAGCTACTCTACAATTCAGTTCAAAGCATTTATTAAGATACTATTATGTACTGAGTGCCAGAGGTACAAAAACAAAAATGAGATGGTTCCTGCCCTCAAGAGGTTAGCTTCTATTGAGTAGAAGCAACATGTACATAGACAATGAAATACAAATAGTATTTGTAATACACACACACACACACACACACACACACACACACACACACACACTGTAATTTCCTAGGGAAGGTCACATGACTTAAATGAAGGGTTGTTTATTAACAAAAGAAGGCAACTTCCAGAGGGCACAATGGAAGGGGAGGGTAGACTGGGATAGGGATCGATGGGGCTGACATGAATGTGTTTGAGGGAATGGTGACTGATGGCTAGGAAAGAGAGCTTCACCTTAGTCAGCCAGTTAAAATTCAAAACCACAGTACTGTGAGTGGAGCCTTTAGGTATTTGATTATCATACCTTTTGCCAGTGGGAAAGGTAATATCTTTTTGATTATCAGTCACACCGAGCAAGAGTTCTTTCTAGAACAGTGTAGGTATACCTACTTTGTAGAACAGATGATGGATGACTAAATGAAAAACATTTATTAAACATTTACTGTGAACATAATATCAGGTGTTAGGGATGTTAATACAAAAGAAAGGCAGTCCTTGACTTCAAGGAAGTGAATTCTGGTCAGAGAAACAGTGCATAAAGGGAAGTTGTAACCACAAAGGCAGTTATGGTTTGGGAAGTCATGAGACAGCATGCAGTCCTTTGTCAGGGAGAGCTCAGCTTAGTAGGTTGACTTCTCCCAGACATGACTTTGGGATGGTGCAACAACAGTAGCAGTGGTCAAGACAGGGGCCCATGGAATCCTGGAGATTGGCTAGCCAGCTCCAGGAAAAAGGTTTTCAGGTTGATACCCTAAGAGCTCCTGGCAGAAACCAGTGAAGATCAGCAGGGACCTGGTGGCTGTGCATGCCAGCAGCCCCCTCTTCTCACCTCTTATTCCCGATTTGCATATTTGAACACTCATGTCTCATGTGCTTGTGTCTCCACTTCCTTGCATGTGTTACTCCCAAAGCTTAGAGCAAGTTTCCCTCATTCAAAATGGCTATAATTGCCAACTGCATTTTTCTCCTTAGAGCATATGTTAATAGATTCTTCCCTTTCAGAATATTCATTAACACATTCACTCTTTTCCCCTCAGAAAATTCTTTATTCTTCTTCCAAATGTCATTGTGATTTCTGTCACAGAATGGAGTGGAACTCTGGTTACCACAGGTGATTTGCCTTCTAGGGCAATATCTATTTCCAGTGAGGAATCAAGGGTAATCAAGTTAGTGGAGAGCTTAGAGAGCTAGTCCAGTTCCGTTGTAGCAGATGAAGATACCAAGACCAGAAGAGGGGAAATGACTTTCCCAAGATAACACAGATTTATGGTATATCTGAGAAGGGAAACCAGTTCTCTTGATTCTCGGGCCAGTGCTCATTTCTTTCCATCAGTCTGAACATCAGACAATCCTAGCAATTATAGAATCTCAGAGTTGGAAGAGACCTCAGGAATTATCTAGTCTAACCCTATTTGAAAAAGATTTCCTTCTACAACACCACAAGCAAGTGGTTTTCTGATCTTTGCTTAAAAGAATCACTATATAATCATTATATGAATCAATATATAATTAAAAGAAATTACCTATAATTACATTTCTGGACAGCTCTAATAGTTAGGAATAGGGCAACTAGGTGGCTCAGTGAATAAAGTACCCAAATTCAATCTGTCCTCAGATACTTACTATGTGACCCTGGACAAGTCACTTGATATACTTTGCTTCAGTTTCTCATCTATAAAATATGCTAGAGAAGGAAATGGCAAACTACTCCAGTATCTTTGCCAAGAAAACCCCAAATAGGGTCACAGAGAATCAGACACGACTGAAACAATTCAACAACAACAACAACAAAAAATAGGATGCTTTTCCTAACATCAAATACACAAACACACACACTCACATATATTTCTTCCTTGAGAAATAGACTTGTGCAGAACAAGTCTATTTCATCTTTCATGTGAAAGATACTTCAAATACTTGACAATGCCTATCACATTTTCCCAAAGTCATCTCTTTTCTAGTCTAAACACATTCAGTTCTTTGAACTGATCTTTTTTGTGTGCTAAATACCCAGTGGAAAAGATGAGAAAGATTGAAGGTTTCATCAGCCTGTAGAGCTGCCAAAGAGTGAACTTCCCTCCACTGACAAACTGAGTATGATTTTGTAGATAAGTCATTGTAGTTTGTAGATAAGGAGGGGCTTGTTGATCCCATAGCTTAGTGAATATCAGAGATAGAATTTCTGGTTGTCCTTTCTCTACTTGAACATCTCCAGTGCTGAGTTGTATGACCTTATGGTGTGACCCTGTTAAATCTTTGAACAAGTCTAATTGCTAGCTCTTTTTTACATTCTGAGCTGAAGCTGGGCTGTACCTCTCCTTCAGATATCCCTAGAATCTAGAAAATAGTCCTCTCCACAAACAGTCAGCAGCAACAAGAGTCCATGCGTTTCCCTTGCTAGAAGGAGGGATCCCAGCAGAACAGCTACTACTGAGCAATTCTGAGGATTGAGGAAGGTGCCCCTGCCCAGCAGATACCTCTCCCACTTAGCAGCTGCCATGCTTAGGTATTCCTTCCTTTGGATTAGGAACATGAAAGGGGAGAGGCAGGTAAAGGGCAGTGGTTCCCCACCACCTTTTCAGGCATAATGACCCATTCCAATCCCCTTTTATCCTAAGAACAAAGGGGTTTCTCTCTCTTCTTAATCCCTTTAATGTCTTCTGGCTGGGAATGGAGCTTCTTGCTCTCCATGCTACCAGCCATGAGTCCAGTAAATCCCTCATGGAAGCAGGGACTGGGTGGGGTCTCTACAATGACAACAGAGGTCACATGGGTTCCTCCTGGGGTCTCTTGTGTTCAAGGATGTTCATAAATCAAGTGTTCATAACTTCCATACTGCCTGCACTATAGCATTGGGGGAGTTGGTCCTTATTTGACATTCATAACATTTCCTCCCATCCCCCTCCTCTAACTGTCCCGTTAAGTTCTAAAGAGACAGTGCCTTGAAGAAAAACTGTGAAGCAGTTTGTCTTTAGTGTTCCATTCTCCCCTTTGGGTACCCTTTTCCTCCCCCACCCTCCTCCAATCAGTAATACTTCCTGCCCCCACTCCACTTCCTGCTGCCCTTACCACTTTCTAAACCGTTCTCAGGAAAGAATCCAGCAAACTCCCTGACATGGAAATATAAGTGACTCACAAGGTTTCATACGTTTGCATGTCCCAGAGGGATTGGCATTTCAACAAAAGACAAAACTGGAGGGAACTTAGGGATCACCCAGGCCAAACCCTTTGTTTTATAGATAAGGAAAAAGAAAACGAGAAAGCCCAAAGTTCTGCGTCTAGATTCCATTCGTCTCCTATTATCAGTCAGTGGTTCTCAACCTTAGATCCCTGTGGGAGAGATCTGGGTTATTGCAAGGGAGTCCACAAACCCATGTATGTGTAAGCCTTGTCATTTTGTCACTAATGCATTTTCGGACACAATTTACACGTATAGTATTAACTGCAGTGCTTTCTGTGTCTGGGAGGGCGAATATTTTGATGATAAAAAAGGGTCACCTGATTTGAAAGGCTTGAGGACCACTATACAGTGCTGTCTCCCTTAATGTCAAAAGATCAAATGCCTAACTATGGGATTCTAGGCATAACGCAGCTCATGGGTGGAACAGGTTTATTTTCCCAAAAGGAAGTTCTCCTTCACCCTCAGAATTTTACAGCATTAACTGTTCTGCTTCCTATTAGACCTTGCACTTCTCTTAATCCCTGAGTCCAGACTGGCAGCTCTCTGGTTTCTCTGATTCAAAGTTCATTAAACCAAGAGTGTTTCATTTTGCTTGGCCCCGCCTTGTTTGCAAAGAGAATCTTTTCTCAGCCACTACATGTAATGGAAATGTGCCCTTGGAAGGCCACAAGCCCAATCTGTCACTTTTGACTTCTTTTGACACTTTTGACAGCAGGAACAAAAATCATTACCCCAAAATGTCTCTTCTCCTTCTCTTACTTGGTAAATGTCAAGTCTGAGAGATTATCCTCTAGGGATTTCCCCCCTTAAACTTAGTTTCCTCCTTTATCTGTCCCTTTAAAAAAAATTTTTTTTAAGCTGAAATCTTTCTTCTTTTCCTTCCTTTTTTTTCCCTTCTCACAAAAGTCGGGAAAGAAATGTTTCCTTTTTGGTGTGGTAGAAGTCAAGTGATATTAAAACCTTAATGTGGCTGCCTGCTGCTTTGGTCTGCCGATTCCCTCCTCCCCTTTGAGGAAGACTCTTTCCCTCATAAAGCTTTGACCTCCACATATTAACATCCCTTCTTTTTAAAACTCCACCCTGCTTCTCACCAGGATCTTTGTGGTTGTTATTTGAAATAGGCTTTGCTCTTGCTGTCATTTCTCTTCTAAGGACCAAACCAACTTTTATTTTCTCCCTCTTTTCTAAGTTGGAGTTTTACATCAGTTTTACATCAGCTTAGAAAAAGAGAGTCCAACTGGGTTGCCCTTTGGAGGTAAGGGAGGCAATATGGCACAAATCAAAGACTCACATTTCTGTAATAGCCCTTGAAGCTTTACTTGATGTATTCCTCACTACAACCATGCATGGTAGGAAGTGCTGCCATATTTACCCCTCATTTAGCAGATAAGAAAAGTGAACTCAAAGAAATTAAATGACTTGCCTAGGGTCACACAGCCAGTCAGTAAGATTTAAATCTAGATCCCCTGACTCTGAACCTAGGGCTTTTTCTATACTGCCTCTAAAGCAAGGCTTCATAATTCAGAGTCCATGGACTGTGGATAGATTTCAGGGAGTCCATGGACTTGGATGGGGAAAAAAATTACTTTTAATTTTTCTTAACTTCCAACTGAAATTTAACATTTCCTTGGATGATTTAAAAACATTATTCTGTGAAAGGGTCCATAGACTACACCAGACTGCCAGAGGGGTCCTTAACACAAAAGGGGTTAGGAACCCTTGTTGTCTGTGAAAGGAAGATAGTCTGACTTCTATTTTTCACTCTGTCATTTTTTCTCTCTCTTCAATTTATTAAAGAAGGAACCAAGACCATTGTGGTGTCAAGAAGGCTAGGACTTATACAGCAAGGAGGGCTGATGTAAATAACTAGTAAGTTGAAGAAGAGAAGGAAGGAGGAGGGCAGCAGTGATGCCAGACTGAAGCCAGGGAGGGCAGTCGCCCCACAGGGGCAACTTACAGAGAGGCGCCAGCAGATTGGTTCCGATTGCTTTTTATCCTACTGACTGCCAAGAACAGGGGAGGTGGGGGTGGCAGCTGCCAGCCTTGGCATGATCTGCAAAACGTAGTTTCCAGGTTCTAGCTGCAGCATTGGAGGGAGGAAGAGGAAAAGGTTCCTTGAGTTTGAAGAAGCCATTTGGGGGACTACTCCTGGGGGTAGACACTGTTTAAGGAAATTCTGTTTGGGAGAAGGAGGTTTGGGAAGAAATGGGGAATGGTCCCACCAGACCCAGCAACCACAAACAAAGTAGCCCAGTGGAGAGAGACCCAAAGACATGGGACATGACAGCAGGGCAGTTTTGGACCCCCTGGGGTCCAACCCCACCCATGGTTGTTCCCTGCTCCAAGCCCAGTGGAATGGTTCCTTTGCTATAACTTCTTTACAATGGTGCCAGCTCACAGCTGCCTTATGGCAGCCCATCCATGCCTACAGCTGGTCCCTCTGGCACAGGAAGCGGGGCACAAGCTTCCAAAATCTTAATACTTGGGGTCCTTAGGACTTTGAGCAAGTCTCTTCTCTCTGAAGTGTTAATTTCCTTTCTATAAAGTGAAGGCAGTAACATTAGATGACCCCTAAGATCCAATGTTCTCTGGTAATTATGTTTCTTTCTTTTGCAATATTTGGATGTTGCTCCCCACAGGCAACAGAAAGGAGATATCTCAGTGATAGGTGGCAAGGGAAAAATGAAGGTTTAGAAACAGAGTATCAGGAAGTCCAGCCCAGGGTTCAGAGAGGGACAGTTAACCTGCCTATTTCTTTAGTGGCCTCACTTTGTAAAGTCCTATAGTACTAAGTAGCACAATATGGGGAGAAGAAAACTTGGGGTTGGGTTCAGAAGACCTGGGTTTGAACCCCATTTCTGCCACCATTCTGTTATCTGCTTTTGTTTTGTGGGTGAGTTCATCCCCTTCACATTTATAGTTATGAGAACTGTGTATTTCCCTCCAGGCTATTTTTCTTTTCTTTATCCCCCTCTTTATCTTATCCCCCATCCTTTCCCTCCTCTCAAGTGTTTTACTTTTGATCACTTCCCCAATATACCCTTTCTTTTATTGGTCCTGTCTCCCCCTTCTATTATTCCTGCCCCTTTTTACTACCCTATAGGTTAAGATAGATTTCTATGTCTAACTGAATGTGGCTGTTATTCCCTCATTGAGCCAATTCTGATGAGAGTAAAGTTTGAGCCAACCAATCTTTCCCAGTTTACCCCTATTCAACCCCCTCCCTCATTCCAGTGCGATTTTCTTTCTAACCCCTTTATTTTATTTTTTAAGGTATCATCCCATCAAAGTCATCTTATATCCAACATCTCTCTACATATACTCCTAATTGCTCTTACAGTAATAAAGTTGTAAGAGTTACAAATATTATCTTGCCATATAGAAATATAAAACAGTTTAACCTTATTATTGAATTTCTTATGTTTCTTCTTTCTGGTTTCTTTTTTGCTTTTTTATATTTGCCTTGAGTCTTGTATTTGGAAGTCAAAATTTTTATTCAGCTCTAGTCTTTTAATTAAAAATGCTTGAAAGTCCTCTATTTCATTAAATACCCATTTTTACTGAGAAAGATTATAATCAGTTTTTCTGGGTAGGTGATTCCTGGTTATAATCCTAACACCCTTGACTTCCAGTATATCATATTCCAAGACCTCCAGTTCTTTAGTGTGGAAAGTTCCAAATACTATGCAATCTTGACTGTAATTCCATGATATTTGAATTGTTTCTTTTTGGCTGCTTGCAATACTTTCTCCTTGATCTGTGAGCTCTGAAATTTAGCTATGATGTTCCTGGTAGTTTTCATTTTGAAATCTCTTTTAGGCAGTGATCAGTGGATTCTTTTAATTTCTATTTTGTATTCTGGGTCTAATATATCAGGGCTGTTTTCTTTGATAATTTCTTTTTTGTTTTGTTTTGGTTTTGTTTTCCTTTAACAAATGTTTATTAACTTCTACTTTACATCATTCATTTCTGCAAGATTTTGAGTTACACATTTTCTCCCCGTTTTTCCCCTTACCCACCACCCCAATATATCGATCCCATTGGAGATTCCCTCCTCCAATCTGCTGTCTCCCATATCTTTCCCCATCCCCCCTCCAATTTTCCAGTAGGGCACGTAGATATCTATGCCCCAGTGCCTTTATATCTTATTTCCCAGTTACATGAAAAGTAATATTAATAATAGTATATATATTTAAACATTTGATTTTAAAGCTTTGAATTCCAGATTCATTCCCTTCCTCCCTTGTCACCCACCCTTACTGGGAAGATAAGCAATTCAATATAGGTTGTACATGTGTAACTATGCAAAACATTACCATAGTAGATATATTGTAAAAGACTGACTATATTTCCTTCCATCCTATCCCACCTCCCACTTGTTCTATTCTCTACTTTGATCCTGTCCCTTTTCAGAAGTGCTTCCTACTTCCCTCCCCCGCAGCCTAACCTCCCTTCCATCATTCCCCCTCTCATCCCCTTCACCCCTACTCTCCTGTAGGGTGAGATACCCTATTTAGTGTGTATGTCATTCCCTCCCTAAGCCAAATTCAATGAGAATAAGGTTGACCCATTCCCTTTTGCCTTCCTGTTTTTCCCTCCATTGTAACAGTTTTCCCTTGTCTCTTCTATATGAGATAGTTTATCCCATTCTCTCTCTCCCCCATCTCCTCTCATTATAATCCTCTCACCTCTTAATTTTACCTTTTAAGTATCATCCCTTCCCATTAAGTTGGTCCTGTGCCCTCGATCTATGTATAGATTTATTTCTCATAAAGTCACCAACTTCCATTTGCTCCAATCTAATTCTGAAGGAATGATTCTCTTCAGTAAGCTTTTGAGATTCTTTTTCCATCTGGCAAACTTGGCTTTTTAAGGCATTCTTCTCCCCATTGGCTTTTTGGGCCTCTTTTACTATTTGAGTTAGTTTATTTTTTAAGGTGTTATTTTCTTCAGTCAGGTTGTTGACTCTCATTTCATAATTTTCTTGCATCCTTCTTATTTCTCTTCCCAATTTTTCCTCCACTTCTCTTATTTGGTTTTCAAAATCCTTCTTAAGCTCCTCTATGGCCTGTAACCAGCTTGTATTTTTCTCAGAAGCTTTTGGTGCAGGAGTACTGACTTCATTGTCTTCCTCCTTTTCCATGCTTTGATCCTTTTTGTCCCCAAAATAGGAGTGTAAAGTTGGGTTGCTCTGCTTGCTTTGCTCCCTCATTTGCTCATGTTTCTACTCAATTACTTGACTTTTGAGCCTTTTGCCACAGTAGGACTCTGCTACCAGAAATGGGAACTTTATTCCAAACACTGGGGTTTTCTCAGTTGCTGGAGCTGTTGTGTGCCCTCTCTGAAGCCTCAACCCTCTCTGGCAAGCTGTTCACACACCCTAGGACTTCCACCCTAGACCACAATCCAGATCCAAGCAGGTTAAAGCAAGAGCAATTACCCCTCAGAATGGTTGCTTGGTCCCCCTACAACCTGCAAGCTAGGAGCTGAAGCTGCCACATGTGGCACCTCAGCAGCTACTCCCTCCAGGGGATAAAGGCCAGACCCAACTCCCAAACTGGGGGACGGGGGGGCTCCCTGTTGGCCTCCTCTGGGTGTGGGGTTTAGTTACTGGCCTGCTCCAGGAATGGAACCTTGCTGTGCCACACAGACTGTTCATGCAAGTGAGCTGCTGATTTGCAGGCTTGGAGCCTTGATGCAGGCCCCCTGCTGTGAGGCTGGCTGCTGCTACTCTTAGACCTTGCTCCCCTCTCACATCAGTGAGACAGACCTTTCCTTCCAGGCTGGTAAGCTACTTCCCTGCTCCTAGATCAATTCTGAGGTAGTTTTCTAGTTGTTTGGAGGAGACTTTGGGAGGACTTCAGAGGGTCCCTTCCTGACTCTGCCATCTTGGCACTGGAAGCTTTTTAACATTTTAACTTTCCTGGGAGAAGAAAGAGGACATGAGCCTGTGTAATGATGATTTATTTACTTTATACTGAATGTTTTTAAGTACAAACTCCTTGTCTGCAACCAGGGCATGCTGTACCTAAATGACCAAAGATAACTTGATTATAATCACATGATCTGAACAGGAAGCTTAATCCACAGATGTGGCTTGCCAGCAATGGAGATTGCAACATAATTTTTCCTTAAAAACATTTTTTTTTCCTTCAGTCCTTTACCTTCTTGAGATTCCAGGGCAGTTATCAGCCTCTCTGGGCCCAAACTTTGGATGGTGGCATGAAGTAAGCCTGCCTGATGGCTCCATGTTGTCACTGAGTCATAGGCTCAGGCCTTAGTGATTCCATGGCAAGGATCTACATTTCTGTCCTGTGGCTTTATGCTCACAGGAGACTGTGTTTTCTCTGCAGCCTACCTTCTCCCATCTTCTGCTTCCTCTAAAGCTCTACAGAGCACTAAGATTCAGCTTTTTTTTTTTTTTTAAGGAGCATAGTCTCCCTATTCTCACCCTACCTTCTCTTCTATGTACTTCAGACCAAGTGTGGCCAGCCTTTCCCATCCCAAGGTCAGATTTGAGGGGAAAGGGATGGATGGCCTCCACAACAGGCTAGGGAGAGACGCTCCCAAGTAGAGGCCTCAGTATGAGGCATTGTCTGGGAGAAGAATGAAATCTGAGAACTATACAAGACACAGTTTCCTTTCCTCTGAGACTGAATTTGTGCTTGGTTACAGAACCTCCCATTGGGAAAACTGTGACTCTTCTGGGTCTGCTGTAGGTTGGGCTTGGGTATGAGTCCCTCTCTCTACTCGGAGGCCTGCTCAATGCACCAAAGTTTTCCTGGTGGCCCTCTATTAATGGATGGGCTCCCTCCTGACTGTGGCTCTAGACTTTTTGAAGTCTTTGGGGATTCCTGACTCTTTTCTGCATGGCACAAAGGATTTGCATCTGTACTTGCATAGATTTACGGACAACTGATATTTGTTTGGCATTTTAAAGTGTACAAAGCTCTAGGCACACATTCCTTCATTTGAGATTCACCACAATCCTATGATACAGGTACCATAGGCATTACTATCTCTATTGAGTAAATGAGGAAACTGAAACTCAAGGCAATTAAACAACTTGTCCATGGTCCATAGTAAATATCAGAGTGGGATTTTAAACAAGAGCTTAATGGTCCAGTTCCAGCACTCTGTCCAGTACACCGTATTATCACTCCATAATAGAAAATGGTTTCCCTGGCCCCAGCTTTCCTGCTGCTTGGGAGAGGGAGATCCTAGCAGAGGAAAGATTTCATTTATGCAACAGATTCCCATTCCTAGGTTGTCCTAGAAAGACTGGTGGTGGAAAATGATCACTTAGATTCTTGGGAACTACCTCCCCAAGGGAGAACCTGGAACCTAGAAATCTGAGGTGGGGTTGACACTTGCATGTGGGATTCCTTGTTATATAATGAGAGATTGGTGATGAGGTCACCATTTTTCTGTGGACAGAAGGAGCTGCAAAAAATCAGAGGAACAGCTAAGCAAATAATAAACATCCCATGTCTACTTCCCTATAGCTAAAGTCAAACTGAACCTGACTTCCTTTCCTTGATTTGAAGTACTCTCTTGGGTACTGGAAACTCCCTTCCATAACTGGGTGCTGGGGGATAAAGATAATATGCACGCCTTCTTTCTGTGTGAAGATGGGCTTGTCTCCTGTTAATTACATGAATGTCATTTTTTTCCTTCCAGATTCAGGGGAGAACAGGCATTCTGTAAGTATACATTCCACTTGCATAAATTTTTTTTTAAAGACAAATCCTTAGGCTCCACAATGTTATCAAAACCATCCATAGTCTTCCTCCCCTCAGATGATTATTTCTAGCAACAGCACCAAAATTGAGGACATTGTAATAAATGAGCTCTGAGGTACATTCCTGTGCTGACATTTCTCACTGCATGATTGTTAGACAGTGGACAAAAGGAACCTCAGGCATACAACTAGGAGATGGGGTTAATGCAGTGGCTTCTAAGCAATGGGAAAATTCCATGGAAATTTGAAAGCATCATGACCTCAGGAGATTCCCTGGCTCTAGGTCCAGAGGAAGCTAGTATTAAACAATCCAATTGATTTCACTGCTGGGTAACCTTGATACCACCCTCCTCAAGATCCAGCAAAGTCATCAAAGTACCCACTGCACAGAAACTCCATACGGTAACAAAGACAGTGCCATTGCAAGAAGGACAAAATCCAAGGAAGATTCTATCAGCAGTCAGTTGAGGCTATGGTATGGTGTGGGTGTTTAGGCTCCAGGCCTAGGTTTTAAATAGGAATGTAGATCTTTGGCTTGTCTATATTTGGGTATTGGTTCAAATGGAAAACAAAAGCTATTGTCCTTCAAGCACATGAAGATTCCCCCTGCAGTACACTGAATCTTGGGTGTTTAACTTCAAAACCACCGGCTTCTAGAAGAGAGAGAAAAGAGGCTTTTGGTAATTTGGAATGTTTAGAAAACAGGGATGGGAGTGCCTTCAAGTTCCAGTTATTTGGGGTAAGCAGATTGTTTTGAATGGCCCAAGGGACTGATGGAGTCATAGTTTTGTTTACAGATTTTTGGGTAGGATATTGGGCTGGGAGAGAGCCTCCAGAAGAGACTAGAAGCTGAAGTGAGACTGGAATTCTGCTGAGAACCTAATCTATACCACATTTACTTCTGTATCTCTTTTCTTTTGGCACCCTCCTCCCAGAATGGCCCCACCTTAAACCAGTTAAAAGATCAGTAAATGTGACTGCAGTCATTTCTGCTCCAGTGTGTTCCTGAAGGGGATAGGAGGGGACAGTGCCTTCTGAATGGGAGATTTGGGGATGCTAGATTAGCTTTATATAGAATTCAGAAAACAAAGCTATTTGTTCCCTTGGTGCTACAGCAGCTAATAATAAGAATTACAAAAATAAGAATGCTATTTTTCTTTTTTCAAATTCTTTGTAATAAGTCTCTTGGGAAATCTATTTAGATGATACCTTGTTTAAAAGAATAAATCTTAGAAAAGAACATTTGGATAGTACTACTGTAGTACTCTGCCATAATTCTATCATTTGTTTTATTTGCTATACATTAAATTATTCATTATTTTGCTATAAAAATAATTGAATCTATAATAAGAAAAAAGAGAGGAAGGAAGGAAGAAACATAGCACTTTAAGATTTTCAGGCACTTTAAAAATATAATACTCTCTTGAGATTACTTTACCAACTTGTACTTGTACTTGTAAGTTAGGTCCCCATAGGGTGGCTGTCACTTTGTGTTGAAGAGGGTAACCCTGTGGTTGACACCCTCTAAGGGACAGCTTTAACCCCCACCAGTGTGTTTCCCATTAACAATCAGCCAGTAGACATAATTAGCTCTTAGTAAAGGTATTTACTAAGATGATATAGTAAGAGCAGTTGGTACAAAATATTCCCTCCATGAACCTAGAGCACACTGTCTCAACAGTACAATGGTAGTGTAGTGAGGCATGTATGTAGGAAAAGGGTAATTTACAACTCCTGGTACTGCAGGGCTAGAAGTTCTTTCTCTTTACATATTCACTTCTCAGTTACCCTTATATCCAGTGTCTCTGCTAAGTGGGCATCTCTACTGTGTTCCTGGGGATTGTTCTTTCTTGGGTCCAAAGTCAGAACTCTTCTCTGCTTTGAGAAAGTCATACTCTTAGAAGCTATTTCCTCTTATTGGTTTAGTAAGGTCCAGTGATGGGCGGCTAGGTGGTGCAGTGGATAGAGTGCTGGCCCTGCACTCAGGGAGACTCATCTTCTTGAATTCAAATCTGGCCTCAAACACTGGATGTGTGACCCTAGGCAAGTAACTTAACCATGTCTGTCTCAGTTTCCTCATCTGTAAAATGACCTGGTGAAGGAAATGGCAAATCAGTCTAGTATCTTTGCCAAGAAAACTCCAAATGGGGTCATGAAGAATCAGACATGACTGAAAAATGGCTGAACAACAAAAACTGCAGTGAGAAAGCCAACAGAAGAGAAGTACCCTCTCCCCCAATCTTGAGGGTGTCACTTAATGGATATTTCTCAATCTTGCATTCTTCAACTGCTAGATGGGTTGTTTCTTTTAAATATAATCCTAAGGGGGTGTGACTAATTTTCTTAGCCAAAGGATGTTTCCTTTGTGGTGTCAGTTGCCCTCATCCAATGGCCAAAGCCCTATACTACTCTCAAGTTGGTTAAATAACTTATTCACACATTTTTGTGGCTGCAGGAAAACTCCTTGACACCTCCTTTACATTTTACGCTTCTATTTCTGAGCCTATTATGTTAACTGAGGTAGAGAAGGGAACTCCTTCCCTTACACAGTTTCATTTGACTCTTACAACAACATTGTGAGTTAAATGCTTAGGTATTATTTTCCTTATTTTATAGATGAGAAAACAGAATCTGATAGAGGCTAAGTGACTTACCAGGGTTCACGCAGCTAAGAAGTCTCTGAACTGGGATTCAAACCCAGTTGTTTCTGACCCCAAGTCCCACCTTAATCAGGAGTTGTGCAACTTTTCTCCCAGCAGGTTCTCAGTAATAGAAAAATGTTATTCATTCAAAAACATTCATTAATTATCTATTGTGTTCTGCAAACTGAATTAAATACTAGGGGAAAATACAAAGTTTAGATAAGATATGGTGGTCCTTGTCCTCATGGAGTTCACATTCTAAAAGAGGGATAAGATACAGATAGCTATCATGTGCAAATATTATATGACAAATGTTGTTTGTCCTTCATTCTGGAAGGGGACCAATGACATCAGGAGGGTGATGTCTTGACTTGCAAGTGAGGCAGGGCTGTGCAAAGTCATTAGCCTCATTCTCTCCTCCAGAGCCATTGGAGTCCAGTGGCAAGACATAGGTCAAGACAATTGGAGAGGACCCTAGGTGCAGTGAAAGACTTTGGACTGTTTAAGCTAAGGTCTTTCCCAGATCTCAATTTGTCTGAGGCAATGCCTGTTCAGTGATTTAAGGTTAGGTAAAAAATGAGGCAAAAGATGTCCTAGTTTGACTACTCAAAGAAAAAAATAAAATCAAACTGGGAGGAGCAGACCCTCTGGGTTTCTGGCCAGAACAGAAAGAACTGCCATTTATACTCATTCTGAGCCATCAAAACCCAAACAATAACCATGTGAGGCTTGGGCTGGGACCTATTATTGGCCAGTCTGTGAGACCCAGAGAGATTTGAGTTTAAGGCGTGGTCAAGTGGCTAGCTCCATAAGAATCCCAATGGACTTTATCAAAACCTAGTTTTCCAGAGCAAGTGTATTAGAATACAAAGTGAGGTCTGAGGCAGGGAAGTTGGTATGAAAGGAGGCCTTAGTGAAGGCTTCATAGAAGAGGAGGAATTTGAGTTGGACTTTAAAAGAAGAGTATGAATTTCACTGGAAAAGGGAGAAAGGGAAAGCATTTGAGATATGAGGGACTGTGCAAATGAGGTGTGTCGGTTTCTTGGAATAAGGGCACATTAGTAGAACATGGTGGATTAAAGGAGCCACTATGAGGGGAAGAAAGGGCCTGAGAGGTGGAAAGGAACAAAAGTTTATATCTAAGACATTGAACCAGGAACAATCTTGCCATGAACATCTCTTTCCCACTTTACTATTAAGCAATGAAAGAGGGATGATCTTGGGTAAAGATGCTATTGCCTGGATGAAGGGCATCAGGCTACACACACATTCAGAGCAGGAGTCAGAAGACCAGGATTTGACCACTTACTCCTGTGTGATTTTGGAAATAGCACTCTGGGCCTCAGTTTCTTCCTCTGTAACATGAGGGTGCTGAACTAAATGACCGTCAAAACTCCCTTCTGGCTCAAAATGTATAATCTGATGATCACTCTTCCAAGGTTTGGTAGGAATTTCTGAATTAGAAAGCCTTTTCATTGGGGCCCAAACCCCATTCTGGTAATGGATATCCAGGAACCCTTTTGTGTCCTGAGAATTTGACCTTGTGGTAAGGTCTTTTTTTTTTTTTTTTTTGCTTTTTTTTTGGAGGGCAATTGGGGTTAAGTAACTTGCCCAAGGTCACATGGCTAGGTTTTTGTTTGTGTGCCTTAAGTGGTCCTTCTGAGTTCAGGGCCGGCGCTCTACTCATTGTGCCACCTAGCCGCCCCATTGTGGTAAGGTCTTATTCCAACAGTGGAATTATTCTCATATCCCTTTGGAGGAGAGAAAGCTACCAGCTGTGCTTATGATGGGAATATTCTAGGTTCAGAGGAAAGCAACATGAAACCATTCTTGCCATTAGGTTCACAGACTGGCATGAATGCAAAATTGATCATTTTTATCTACTAGGTATTGTGAGACTAAGAGAAAAATGAGTTTTTGGTTCAGTAAACACCTTTGTTTTAATAGTGATTCTGCTGCTAGTATGAGATGAATGCCCCATAGTCCCCACTCTACCTACCTTGTATTCAATGTAGTTATGACTTAACTGTAGTTATGTAGTTCAGAATGATGGCTGCTCTGGATAATAACTCTTACTGCCAAAGACGTCGTTATTTGAGAGTCAGAAGGGACGTTAGTGACCCATTGATCTCCATTGTAACACAATGGACCTTCAACAAGAAAGAACCTATTATCTCCAGTGACTCAGCCTATTCCACTTTTGATTAGTTCTAATTATTAGGAAATTTTTCCTGATACAAGACCTAATTTCACCTCTTCGAGATTTCTATCCAATGCTCTGCTCTTCACTGCCAAACATGAAAAAAGCCTAATTTTTGAGGCGAGCTTCCATGTGACAGCTTTTCAACTGGGTGAAGACAGCTAATGTATTCCCTGAGTGTTGTCGCACTGTTAGTCAACAAGCATTTATTAAGGTTTACTGAGAGCCAAGCACAATTGTGCCTGGTGCTGGAAAATGCCAAAAGAAAAAAGAGCTCACATGTTCATGGAGGAAATAACGTGCAAAAAGCCGATATGCATACAAGACACATAAGTGTAATAAATTCAGAGGGAAGGGGAAGGGTATGTGTGTGTGTGGCTTGACTGGGAAAGACCTCCTGTGAAAGGAAGCCAGGGAAGCCTGGAGGCTGAGATGAGAAGGGAGGCATTCCCAGACATGGGCTGCCACATCTTTGTCAGATAGACCATTATATTAGAGGAACAGTAGGAAGGTCAGTGCAGCTGGACCATAAAGTACATGGAGGGAATCAAAGTACAAGAAAACTAGGAAGGTAGGAAGGAGCTAAGTTGTGGAAGGCTTTAAACGTCAGAGAAGATTTTTATATTTGAGACTGGAGGGAATAGGGAGTCACTGGAGTTTACTGAGGAGGGCAGTGACGTGGCCAGATGTGTACTTTAGGAGGAACACTTTAGCAGAACTCTGGGAACAAGAACACTGACCTTAAATCCTGAAGAGCAGGGTTATTGATCACAGAATCATAGATTTAGAGCTGGAAGGAACTTAAAAGATCATCTAGTCTTAGCCCTTCATTATATAGATTAATAAACCTAGAGAAAGGAAATGACGTGCTCAGAATTACTTGGCAAATTAGATTCCCCCAAAGAGATACGGACTGCTGTGGACCTGGGGTACATGCTAGGAACTGAGCCAGTGGATTTTGTTTATAAAATAAGCCAGTATAATTTCCCTAATAATCGTCCAGTAAGGGTCAGGAGCAAATTAGTTGAACTGCCCCATAGGGAACTGGGAGGGGAATTTCCTTCCTGAAATCAAAACTGGCGATCATTCTTCCTTGTTTAATAGTCTCAGTTTCTGAAAACATATTGAAGGAAATATCTTAACAATGAGATAACCACTTCGCCAAAATGTTATTGGTATTGTGTTTGACTGAGTCCATTCTGACTTCATTTTTCCTCTGCCTTTTCAGCCTTGTTTATAAATTGTATTTATGGTGAAGGCAGACAGATAATATGAAACAGGGTGTACTGTGCCAAAGAGGCAGCTTTCATAATAGGGAACAGTCTTGGAAACAGCCCCTTTCCTTGTCCCTGACCCTTAAAGTCACTCTGACCTTGGTACACGTCTCCCAAATATTTTCTGATCTTTATAGTAAAGATCCCCACTGCCTGCCCTCCTTCTCCTTCCTCCTTGCATCTCCCTCTTCCCCTCAATGCAGCAGTTTCAGGGGGAGAGAACAGGAAAGTGATGTTATCAAAAGCAATCAGGCATAGTAGAAAGACTGCTCTTTGGAGTGAGCAGACACATAGGTTCAAAGCCTCCTTAGTGACCCTTGTTAACTGTTTTACAGTGTTTTATAGTCATTTACCTCCATAAGCCTCAGTCCTCTCAAAAAATGGGTATAATACCTGTAAGTGCTTAATGCACAGAGCTGGTTCTGAGGGTTATTCAAAATGTCTGTAAAATGCTTTGCAGACATTAAAGCAATATAAACAAATGTCTGTCGTTGTTGTAGTAGGAGAATTCCTCAACCCAGACTTTTAAAATACTCCTTGGAAAGAATTGTTCCTACCTTGGTCCATTTGACTGGAGATTAATCTATCAGGAGGCAAGACTAAAAGATAAAAAGTTTAATTAGAATCAACTGATGGACAGTTGCCAGGGTGGATGGATAGTAACAGCCCAAAACAGAAAAAGAGCCTGTATATAGAATGTTACACAGTGCTGGGCTGACATTCCTTAATGAAAGGAGTTCAAATCAGCCTACTGGGTGGCTAAGCTTTGTGACTTTCCTTATTTGGGAGGTCGAGTAACAGGGACAGGATGTCAGGCAATTTAGAGAAGTGTTAACCTTTGGGCCTCAGAAATTGCCAAAGATCAGATTTATTCCAGTGGGATGATGGTTTCTCTACAGAGAATTCTATCAGTTGAACCTATCTGCATTCTTTTTTTTTTAAATTTAAACAAATGCTTTATTAACTTCTATTTTACATCATTCATTTCCGCAAGATTTTGAGTTACAATCATTTTCCCCCCCTGTTTTTCCCCTCCCAGAATAGCAGTCCCCCAAGATATCGCTTCCTCCAATCTGCTCTCTCCCATATCTTCTCCCATGCCCCCTTTGACCTCTCCATTAGAGGAAGGTGAATCTTTGTGTCCCAATGCCTGCACATCTTATCTCCCAATTATAAGCAAAAGAGTATTAATAATAGTATTTATATATATTTGAAACATTTAATGTTAAGACCTCGAATTTCAGATCCATTTCCTTCCTCCCTTGTCACCCATTCCCTCTGGGGAGATAAGTAATTCAGTATATGTTGTACATGTCTAGCTATGCAAAACATTATCATAGTAGATATATTGTACAAGGCTGCTTATAATTCCCTCCCACTCATCCCAGCCCCCACCTGGTCCATTCCCTACATGATCCTGTCCCTCTTCTATAGTGGGTACTTCCAACCTCCCCTCCCCCCAAGGATGCCCTCCCATCCATCATCCCTCCTCTCATCCCCCTTCCCCCTATTCTGCTGCAGGTTGAGATATCCCATTTAGTATGTATGTCATTCTCTCCCTGAACCAAATTCAATGAGAATGTGGTTTTGCCTTTTTGCCTTCCTATTCTCCCCCTCCCTTGCAACCACTTCCCCTTGCTTCTTCTACATGAGATAGTTTACCCTACCCTGTCTCTCCCCATCTCCTCATGCCACTTTCCTCTCTCACCTCATAATTTCACCCCTTGAGTATCCTCCCTTCCCAACTAATTCACCCTATGCCCTCTATCCATATATAACTGTAAACATATATACACACATTCACATATGTATTCAAATGACCATACACCCTTCTTCCATTATTTTCATAGTGAGAAAGATTTCCTCAGTCACAGTTATTGTTTTTCCATATAGGAATGTAAATAGTTCAACTCTGATAAGTTCCTTTTGATTTCTTTTCCCTGATTACCTTCTCAGGCATCTCTTGCTTCTTGTGTCTGGATGTCAAATTTTCTTTTCAATTCTGGTTTTTTCCTCAAGAATGCTTGAAAGTCCTTTATTCCACTGAATGACCATTTTCCCCTGAAACAAAATACTCAGTTTTGCTGGGTAGGTGACCTTTGGGTTCATTCCCAGTTCTTTAGCCCTCTGGAATATCATATTCCATGCCCTTCAATCCCTCAGTGTAGAAGCTGCCAGGTCCTGTGCTATTCTGATTGTGTTTCCACAATATTGAAATTGTTTCTTCCTGGCTGCTTGTAGTATTTTCTCCTTGATCTGGGGATTCTGGAACCTGGCTATAATATTCCTGGGAGTTTTCTTTTTGGGATCTTTTTCAGGAGGTGATCGGTGGATTCTTTCAACCTCTATTTTGCCCTCTGGATCTAAAACATCAGGGCAGTTTTCCTTGAGAATTTCTTGAAGGGTGATTTCTAGGTTCTTTCTTTGATCATGGCTTTCAGGTAGTCCAATAATTTTTAAATTGTCTCTCCTGGATCTATTTTCCAGGTCAGTGGTTTTTCCCATGAGATATTTCACATTGCCTTCTAATCTTTCATTTGTTTGGATCTGCTTAACAGCATCTTGATTTCTCATAAAGTCATTAGCTTCCATTTGCTCCAGTCTAACTCTGAAGGAATGAATCTCCTCAGTGAACTTTTGAGATTCTTTTTCCATCTGGCAAATTCGACTTTTTAAGGCATTCTTCTCCTCATTGCCCTTTTGGGCCTCCTTTACCATTTGAGTTAGTCTATTTTTTAAGGTGTTGTTTTCCTCAGTCAGGCTGTTGACCCTCATTTCATACTTTTCCTGCATCCTTCTCGTTTCTCTTTCCAATTTTTCTTCCACTTCTCTTATTTGATTTTTAAAGTCCTTCTTAAGGTCCTCTATGGCCTGCAACCCGCTCATGTTTTCCCCTGGGGCTTTTGGAGCAGGAAGGACCTCACAGTCCTTTTCCTGCTCTATGCCCCCAAAATAGGAGTCTAGGGTTGCATTTTTCTGTTTAATTTGTTTCCTTTGCCTTGGCATGTTGCCACTTAATTACTTGACTTTTGGGCTTGTTGCCACAGTATGTCTTTGCTGACAGATAGGGAAATTTTCGTCCCGAACATGTGGGAGGGCAACTTCCGTTTCTGGCAAGCTGTAAACCCACCCACGACCTCCACCCCAGATCATAATCCAGATCCAGGGAGGTTAAAGCAAGAGTGATTGCCCCCCAAGACTGATCGCTGTATCTCCCTACAGTTCACAGGCCAGGAGCTGGAGCTGCCACTGAAAACTACAAAATGGCGGGTCTCCTCAGTGGCTTCTAGCCCCCAGGGGAGGAAGCCGACGCATTCCCCAAATACTGGTCCCAAAGTCCATAGGGCACTAACCTCTCACTTTGTCCTAGGCATGTCTATGTTTATAATTCTGGAATCGCCAGAGCTGCTGGTGTTCTGGAGTCCCTCCAGCCGGCTGCTGGCCCTGCTGCCCTAGGGCTAAAACCTCGGCTCACAGTGACCTGGGCTCGGCTCGGCTCCCTGTGCTCTGCTGGCTCCCAGAGCGCTGCTCTGGTCCTTCCTGCAGGGCTGCTGGGCTGTCCTCAGTGGGAGGTTAGCTTCTCTGTGTCATTCTGTGGGTGCTGGGGCTCCAGAAGTTGTTCAGAGTCCCCTTTTACTTAATCTGGAGGAAATCTGGGGGCAGAGTGGCTTGCATGAGCTGTTTCTACTCCTCCATCTTGGCTCTGCCCCTGCATTCTTTATATTAGCCAAAAATCTCTATGAGGTGGAAGCTTCATTCCCTTAGAATCAGTGTAACTCATCCTATTGTTCAATAAAACACCAGATCTTTCTGTGTTCACACAATCCTACAACTCAGTTCTCTTGGTCTCAGAGGCCAGGTTAATCCCCCCTCCCTTCCTCTCTGTGGACCACTACAAAGCAATCATCTGCCTACAGAAGGAGAAAGCTTAATCTAGGTCAGGTTAGAAGGGAGATGAACTCTTGAGATAAGCAGCAGACTTTTGAGGGTTTTTTTTTTTTTGATGGGCTTTTTTGTTTTGAGACTGGATCTCCTTATTTCACTCAGGCTATTGGCATGGAGCCTTTGACCTGTTTCATTTTAGACCTGGGCTGTTTGTCCCCCATTAACTTATCCAGAAAACCTGAGATCAGATTTGACTAGCTGGGCAGCAAGGTGGTGCAGTGCATAGATTACTAGGCCTGGAGTCAGGAAGACCTAAGTTCAAATCTGTTCTCAGTCACTTACTAGCTGTGCGACCCTGGGCAAGTCACCCTGTTTACCTCAGTTTCTTCATCTATCAGATGAGCATGAGAAAGAAATGGCAAACCACTGTAGTATCTTTGCCAAGAAAACTCCAAATGGGGAGTCACGAAGTGTCAGACAGGACTGAAATGATTGAACAATAACTTACTAGCTATGTGACCCTGGGCAAATTACTTAACCTTTTTCTGCCTCAGTTTTCTCAACTGTAAAATGGGGACCACAATAGCACCTCTCTGGGGTTGTTATGAGGATAAAGTGAGTTAGTGTTTGTAAAGCAACCAGTATGTGGTAGACACTTAATAAATTCCTGTTTCCTTTTCCTTGTTCCCATAGAAATGTCAATTATTTTTAAAATATGAATGTCAGTTATAAATAAAAAACTTACATGTCAGTTATTTTACTTATAAAATAAAATATTATCTTCTTAAAATATTTGATACTATTAAAGCCCCAGGGATTCCTGAAAGAAGTGTTGTTCATGTAACAAAGCCCCCAGTGGTAACTCAGAAAAGGCACTCAGGTCTCATTTCCTCCAGAAAAGGGGAGCAGCCACATCTGGGCAGGACTTGGCCAACCATCCACTTGATCACATTCTAGCTGAAAGGAGGAACCAAGAACAGTATCTTCCATCAAGGCTGAAGTGGGGGAAATTAAGTGTCCTGTGATTGCAAACACCAAAGGTATAGGTTTTCCATTTGGGCCAATGAGCCCTTGTTGAATGTATCTTTGGGAGCTTCTCACAAAGACTACCTAAGACTTTTTGGTAAGGCATCTTAGACCGTTGATTCCCCTATCCCTAAGGAGACAAGAGAGATGTCAGAGAACTGTGAAGACAGAGAAATGATGTCAGGACCATTAGCCCCTGTCTCATGTTTCCAAAGAATTTATGCCCCTGCCTCAGCTTACTCCCACCTCCTTTTATTCAATAAGAGTTGATACAATGCCTCCTCTGTACCTAGGCAGGGCTATAGGGTACATTAGTGGAGAAAGGAAAGAAATATTCATTTATTAAGCACCTACTGTGGTGCCAAGCACTGTGCTAAGTGCTTTATAGATATTATTTCATTTGTTCTTCTCAACAATGCTAGGAGGTAAGTACTATTCTGATCCCCATTTTACAGATGAGGAAACTGAGATACAGAGAGATTAACTGACTTGCCTACATAGGGCACAGAGCATGTATCTGAGGCTGGGTTTCAATTCAGGCCTTCTTGACTCCAGGTCTTGCACTCTGTTCCTTAGACTTTCCAGCTGCCTTAGTAGAGGTATAAGGCATTTACCCTTAAGGAGCCTACAGCGTTCTACATAAGACACATGATCATGGATAGATTTCAAGGGGTTTATGTAAAAAAAATTATCTTTATTTCATTATAATTTATTTCTTTTTTAATCCTATGTGTTTATGATTTTAAAAACATTCTTCTGAGAAATGGTCTCAAAGGCTTCACGGATTGTCAAAGAGATCCATGACCCAAAAAAAGAGAGAGCCTCTGACCTAGAGAGACTACCTTGAAAGTATCCTTGACCAAAGATTAAATACTGGACTTGGAGGAAAAAAGACTTAAATCCCATCTTTGACATTTACTTAGGGACAGGGGATAGCACACTGGGCTTGGAGTCAGGAAATCTCATCTTCATGAGTTCAAATCTGGCCTCAGATACTAACTAGCATTGATACTGATACCAGTATTGTCCTGGGTCAGTCACTTAACCCTGTCTGCCTCAGTTCCTCATCTGTACAATGACCTATAGAAGGAAATGGTAAACCCCAACCCAATATCTCTGCCAAAAATAAAAAACAAAATGGGATCACAGAGAGTCAGATAAGACTGAACAAGCTTGTCAAGTCTTTAACATGTTGTCTAAGAGTCTTTGACCCCTACACTCTCTGGATCTCAATTTTCTCATTTGTACAATGGGTACTCTAGTGTTTGCAGGGTTCACAGGTTGCTGTGTGGCTCAAATGAGGTCATGCTTATAAATCATTTTGAGAACTTTAAAGTGAAATGTAAGAGTTATTATTCTCACACCTCAAATATGCCCCACATTTTCCTCTCCTCCTAGGTACTTTCCCTAGGGTCTCCTAAGGGAATCAAATAGACATGATCTCTTACTCTTCTGAAATTCCATTATCTCTTTGGTTCCATCTTCCTTAATGTATTTACCACAACCTTCATTGTGTTATAATCTCTATATAAATCTCTCTTCTCCTAGATTGTAAACTCTTTACAGACAGGGCTATGATGAATCTATATATCTCCTACAAAGTGGTTTGCTGGTAAATGTTTAATGCCTTTTAGAAGGGGAAAAATGAATCCACTTTTAAGTTTAATCTGCATCATTAACATTTTCTCCATCACTTTCTTAGGCCTAGACAATACTAAACCAAATAAATCAAGCCCCAATTTGCAGTGTGGTATACGTAAAAATTCACACTGAAAATTTAACAGTTAGGTCCCTCCAGCCAATATAAGCTGACTGAAGCACACTCCTACACCTAACAGCAAATATAAGGTATCCTACAAATATTTCTTGAAACAATTAGAAAGCAGTTCAGTGCAGCCCATTTTGTTTTGTCTAAGCTTGTCATTTAGTATTTTGAAAGTATTCAGAATTAGAAGGTGCCATCCAGTTCAGGGGTTCTTACCCTGGGGCTCATGGATAGATTTCAGGGAGTCTGTGAACTTAAATGGGGAGAAATTGCATCTTTATTTTCATGAACCCTAAAATTTAGCAATCCCTTTAATTATTTAAAAACACAGCTTTGAGGGGGTCCATAGGCTACACCTGATGACAGTCCATAACTCCAAAAGAGGGTGAGGTCCCCTGCTCCAGTTTAACACTTTCTTTTACAACTGAGTTAATGGAAGCCCAAAGAGACTCAGTGATTTGCTTTAGCCGTCACTGACTGATGATAGAGCCAGTGCTGGAACTCATCCAGCTGGATCAAATAGCTTGTCACCAGACGCAGGTGACACCTAGAGGCAAAACCCCATTCAAGACCTCAGTCTTGAATTTACAAAGGGTATTAATGCCAATATCCCATCTTACTCTCACCACAGTGGCTTTGCTGTGCTGAAACGTCCTACTCCCTTGCCTCTACCTTCAAGGCCCAGCTCAAAATTCCCTTCTTTTGTGAAGCCTCATTAAAATATAATACTTCAATAAAATACCTTAAAATTCAAGCCAATAAACATGTATTAAAACTTGACTATGTGCAAGTAGTGGCTATTAGACTGGTAGTGTAGTCAGCATCTTGCCTTGCATGTGATAGGTCTAGTATCCTCTATTCAAGGAATCTAAAATGACTAAGAGATAGTCCTTGCCCTGAAGGAATTTGGAAATAAAAGATGTGTCTGACAAGGCAAACATGACCTTTATATAGCGTTTTAAGTTGTGCCTCATTTCAGCATCACACTCAGGTAAATGTTTCCTTGTTAATTATTGTTATTCCAGACCAGTGATTTTATAGGTGTGTTGAGAACTTCCTTGCTCTGATCAGTCTGTTGTTGTTCAATTGTATCCAACTCTTCGTGACCCCATTTGGGGATTTTCTTGAAAAAGACACTGGAGTGGTTTGCCATTTCCTTCTTCTATTCATTTTACAGATGAGGAAACGCAGGGTTAGGTGACTTGATCAGGGTCACACCGCTAGGCAGTGTCTGAGGACAGATTTGAACTCAGAAAGATGAGTCCTCCTGACTCCTGGCAGGGGTTCTCTATTTGCCATACTACCTAACTGCTCCCTCTATCAATGCATATTAACAATTTGTGGTTTTAGAATTTCCTGGGAGCACTGAGATGTTAGATATTTGACCTCCATCACTTGGGGGACTCTCAGATTTGAATCCTGGGGCCCTCTCAGATTTGAATCCTGGGGCCAGCTCTCTATACATTCGTCCTGCGGTCTCTTCCTATAGTTACAACAGTTTTTAATATCCTCATTTCACAGATGAGGAGACTGCCCCCACGCATACAACTAACAAGTATCCAAAGCAGGAGTCAAGGGCTGACCGAAGGGATGGCAGAAAGAAGTAGGTGAGGGAAATGTCTAGTTCTCGGAGGAGATGAAAGTCACGTAGATTTACTACATCATGAATAACAGTAATAGTAACAAGCCAAACGAAACCAATTCCTTCCTTACAGTGTACAAGTGAAGAAAGCCTTTCTCAGCCCTGAGGCCTGCAAAGCTAGAGAAGAATACTGTCCAGTTTTACACTCATGTGGCCAGGGTATGATTGTAGCCAAGCTAGATTGTGAGGGACAAGCCAAAAAGTTGCTAGAACTAATGGAAAACTCAAAAAGTTCAGAGAGAACAAGTTTAGAAATGGTCCCAGAAATAAACAGCATGATTTTTCTTACCACCTTGTTAAGCTTAATCAACACAATGGAATCAAACTACAAATAAAGTTTTATAGTTTCATGCAAATCATTTAAACAGCTTTCTTTTTTCCCCTCGTTTGTCTTACCACATTTTTATACAGACTTGACACATTTTTTAAACAAACTGTGAATAAAGCAAATTCAAGTCAAAAAACATTTATTAAGTGCTTTCCGTGTGCCAGGCACTGTGCTGACAATGCAAATACAAGCTAAAAAATAGTCTTTGCCCTCAAGGAGCTTATGTCCTAATGAGGGAAGGCAAAGCATAAAAATGAAAAGATTTTATAAATCTGTTTCTTTTTTCCTCATTTGTATTTGTTGATTATAATTTTTTTAGTTTTTTAAATAGATCTTTTAAAAATTTTATTCATTTATTTATTTGCTTTTAGTTTACAACATTCAGTTCCACAATCCCAAAATCCAAATTTTCTCCCCCTCCTTCTTCTCCCCCTCATGGTGGTATACAATCTGATATAGGTTCTACAAGTACCTTCACATTAAACATTAGTCACATTGTAAAGAAGGATTATAACCAATGGAATGTACAATGAGAAAGAAGAAACAAAACAAAACAAAAAAAGAAAGAGCAAGTAGTTTGCTTCATCTTCATTCAGACTCATTCTTTCTCTGGATGTGGACAGCCCTCTCCATCAGGAGTCTTTTAGAGTTGTCTTATAGCCTGGCATTGCTGAGAGGAGCCCAGTCTATCAAAGTTAGTCATCACACATACATTGTGTCTGTAATTGTGTACAAAGTTCTCCTGGTTCTGCTCTTCTCGCTCAGTATCAGTTTATATAAGTCTCTCCTGGTTATTATGAAGGCTGTCTGCTCCTTATTTCTTATAGCACAATAGTGCATTTACATTCATATACCACAACTTATTCAGCCATTCACCAATTGATGGGCATCCTCTTGATTTCCAGTTCTTTGCCACCACAAAAAGAGCTGCTATAAATATTTTTGTACATATGGGTCTTCCTCTCACTTATATAATCTCTTTGGGATACAGCCCTAGAATTGGTATTACTGGGTCAAAGGGTATGAAATTATTTATAGCCCTTTGGGCATAGTTGCAAATTGCTCTCCAGAATGGTTGGATCAGTTCACAACTCCAACAACAATGTATTAGTGTTCCAATTTTCCCATATCTTCTTCAGTATTTCTCATTTTCCTGTTTTGTCATGTTAGCCAATCTGACAGGTGAAATGTGGTAGCATTTCTCTAATCAATAGTGATTTAGAGCATTTTTTCATATGATTATAGATATCTTTAATTTCTTTTTCTGAAAACTGCCTGTTCATATCCTTTGACCATTTATCAACTGGGGAATGACTTGTATTCTTACATATTTAACTCGGTTCTCCATATATTTTAGAAATGAGGCCTTTAGTTGGTATAATTTTAAAAAATTTAAAAACATTTAATTTTAATGTAGTTTAAATTTTTAAATTAAAAAACAAATAATCCTTTCTTTTTTCTTCATTTATGTTCATTGATTATAATTTTTTTTAAAAAATCAAATAAATCTACCTTTAAAAATGATGATTATAATAGCAGATATTTATACAGTCTTTTACAAAATGCTTTATGTATTCATTTTATTTGAGCTTTGTAACAATCTAGTGGGGTTCTGGGAGCATTATTATCTCTAGGTACAATCACTCTTGTCATCACTATTTTATAGATAAAGAACTTAAATGATTTTCGATGGTCACACAATTGGTGTCAAAGATAAGATATGAACCCTGGTCTTTTTGACTCCCAAGCCCTTTGCTGTGTAGCACCTCTGCTACTCTGTCTAATTGGACAGACTGAATGAATGTCTGAAACCATGACATAACATGACATCTGTTCACTGTCCCACACTAGCTGTTGTAAGGAGGCATATATGTGACCCTAACTCTTTTCTGTCTCTTGTTTCCAACAGAGAATAGAAGGCTCCCTTGATGCAACTTAGAAAACCAGTTACAGATGTGGATCCCTGATGTTCCAAGAAGATGAACAGATCCCAAGAGCACTGTAGTACTTACTCATGAATCTGATGGTCTCCTCTTAGAGTGATTTTCTCAGGCCAACTCGTCATCTCTCAAACCCATCCCTGTGTGTGTGCGTGCGTGTGTGTGTGTGTGTGTGTGTGTGTGTTGTTGTTGTTGTTGTTGTTAATGTGTTACAAAGATTCTAGAGAAAGAAAAGTGCTGCTAGAAATTCTGGGTCCCATTCCATTTCACACTTTAACCCTCTCCGGAGGAGTTGGGTCTTACTGTCCCTGCTTCCCAGATCTTGGGAAAAACAGAACAGAAGTAGAAGGTTCATTGTTCACGGTCCATTGGGGGTCTCTTGAAACTTGAATATTTTGTCTTGTACAGAGATAGAGAACTTTACAAAGTGTCTACGTAAAAAAGAAGCATTTCTAATTTTATGGTAAACTGCCTGTTCTAAGACAAAGGTCCTAAAGCTTTGGGGCCTATTTTTCACATGTTCCTTCTCATCCTTCAAAGGGCCCATCATTTTGTGCAAACTTTGTCTCTCCTGAAATAACACAGTGCAGATCAGACTGGAGAAAGGTGGCTCCTTCTGATATGCCCAGACTGGGAACAAAAAAGTCAGGCTATTGGCAACGGAGGGTGACTTTTTGGGAATGTGACAGTGTGGAGACAAGGCTCTTAGGGAACAGGGCAAACACATAGCATTTAAGAAGTAAACTGACTGAAACGCAGACTCTCTTAACATGTTTCTTTACTCCTTTTCTTTTTTTCTCTTCAATTTCAAGAAAGGCTCAAAAACAGAAGCTATAATAGAGGGAGCTACCAGCAAGTATTTTTCTTTTAGCAAATTTACATTTCTTACTAATTCTTTTTTTTTAATTTATTCTTTGCTACTGAAATTCTTGCTTACATCACCAAATTATTTCATATTGTATTTAAGATGGGGAGCTGCCCTTCTGCTACTTTTACTCTGGAGTTCCATCTGCATACCTGACTCGAGCTGTTTCCCTCTCCTCAGTGGCTATAGGCCTGGTGAGGGGAGAGGGGGAAGGAATGAAAAGTGTTTCAATAAATAAACTTGAACTTTCTTTCATATTTGTGGAATGGTATCTTTATTGCACAGGGTAGACAGGTGTAGATGGGTTGCAGTCTATATCATTGGGAGTATGCCTACTGATGTATGATCTATGATGAGATCCAATTGGAATAGCTCATAGTTGCTCTTTCAGCAGACTTCAGATGGATCTCTCTGCTGGGCTCTTGAAAACCCTAGGTCTCCTCTGCATGGCCAAAAAGACTTCATCATGCAGCTGAAACAGACTCTTGGGAAAGGCTTATGCCACCTCTTGTTGAAACTACTCCTACTGTGGGTTCAGGCTTAAACAAGGAGTCATTTTAAATCTGTCAGATTAACCCATTAGAGTTTGCCATGCTATAATAATTGCTAGCACTTATATAATACGTGCTATGTGCTAAGTGCTTTATAAGTATTTTCTACCTAGTAAGGCTTACATAAATTAATGCAAAGTGAACAGAACCAGGAGAATGTTGTACACAGTAACAGTGAAGAACTGTGAATGACTTAGCTATTCTCAGCAACGCAATGATCCAAAACAAACCCAAAGGACTAATGATGAAACATATCTACCTCCAGAGAAAGAACTGACATTGAAAACAAACCAAAGCATGCTATTTTTTTTACTTTCTTTCATTCTTTTTCTGTTATTTGAGTCTTTTTGTGCAAAATGAGTAATTAAAATGTTTTACATGATTGCACATATTTCTATATTTTAGCTGTGTTGCAAAAGAATGTACACATACACACATGAAAAAGGAAGTGGGAGGGAAGAAGGGTAAAAATAAATGAAGGAATAAATAAATATTTTCTCAACTGATCCTCACAACAACCTTGGGAGGTAAGTACTGATATTATTCCATTTTACAGATGAGGAAACTTAGACAAAGATTAAGTGACTTGCTCAAGGTCACATTATAAGTGTTAGAGGTTGGATTTAAATTCAGGACTTCCTGACTCCAAGCCTAGTACTCTATGTACTATATCACCTAGCTGCCTAGATCCAGAATAGAGTTTCTTGACATGGAGTTGATGAACTTGTTTGATAAAATATTTGATAATCAATATGGGTGATTTGCTTTTGAATCCTATGTATTTTATGAATTTAAAAACATTATTCTGAGGAGTGGAGCCAAGATAGTGGAGTAAAAGCAGGAACTTACTTGAACTCATCCCCGATTACCTCAAAACATTATTCTGGGAAGGGGTCTATATTCTTGTTATTCAGCCATGTCTGACTCTTCCTGACTCCATTTGGGTTTTTTTTTGGCAAAGATATTGGAGTGGTTTGTCATTTCCTTTGACAGCTCCTTTTACAGATGAAGAAACTGAGGCAAACAGGGCTAAGTGACTTCCCCAGGGTCACATATTTAGTAACGTCTGAGGCCAGATTTAAAATCAGGAAGATGAGTCTTCCTGACTCTAGGCCCGGCACTCTATCCACTGTGCTCCCTAGCTATCCTATGAGATTAGGGTATTGGGTTATAATTAGATTAGGGTATAATCACCAAAGGAGTCCAAGACAAAGGGAACAGCTACCTTCTCATCAATTCCTCCAAACCCTCTTGCTCACACAAAGGATTATGTGATGTTAGAAATCTCACAGGAACTACTGCTATAAAGGGTACTCACTTTTATCAGACACTTATTAGTGAAGGCAAGTTAAGTAAACTGCTAAAAAGTCTCTATCAGCCACTGGAACTTTAACTTTAGTTAAGACACCAAGCTCCTCCTCTGTCTTATCATTTGCTGTTCAATTAAATTCAACAAGCATTAATCAACTAAGCAATAGTATTTAAATTCCTACATGGTGGACATTGTGCTGGGCATTGAGGAAACAATTACTGTGATGTATAAAAAGTTTAAGAGACAGTTACTGGGTAATTAGTTACTTTATTAATCTTGCTAGCAGATAATTAATAAAAGGGGTCAGGGGCACTCGAATTCCAAAGACCCCTCATGGAACCCACTCAGTGATTATTAGCCCTTGGAAGAGTGGGTGTTCCAGAGGGTAGCAATTGATTTTGATTGGTTAACAATTAATGAAAAAAATAAATATTATAATGAGAGGTGGGCTTATTCTAATGAGGTGCTGGGGGACTTGACTCTGATCACTCAGTTTTGGAGGAAGAGACTCATCTCTTATCCATACTACCTGGGCTACAGCACTCTAGACAAAAGGGGGTCCACCTCTACCCAAGTCTGCCTGAGTGGAATGCAATGGGCCAGAATTCACCTTAGATTAAATTCTTTGTGAGGTTCTCTAGTTGGGTGGGGTCTCTCACCCAGGATTGAAAGTAAACCACCTCTACTACCCCTCCATCCCCCCCACCTCACTTTAGGCAATATCATCCATCAATAATGTCCTTTAGAGACTGAACAACCTACAGGCTTCTGAAAAAAATCCTAATCCTGATTAAATAATTGATTATTAATATGAGAGAAATAATTTCTTTGAATACAATCTGTAATCATAAGGAATTTACAGGTTCACGTTTGAACAATGAGTTCACAAATAATTCAGTCAGCCAATCAACATTTATTAAGTGATTGTTGTGTGCAGGACATTATACTAATCTTTGGAAATACAAAGGTAAAAAAAATAGTCCTTGTCCTTTAGGAGTTCACATTCTTATGAGGAAAACAAGTAAAAATGATGGGGCACTGGACAGTAGCAGTCCCATCCTTTGAGCATGCCCAGTGTTTTCTCTATTGCAATCCCTGTGTGTCTGTGTGAACCTGCTTCCAGACATGCATAATGGAGATCCTTGCTCTCTACTTCAGAGCAAACATAGGCATAATACAACTGTTTCCTGTCTGCTACCTGGGCACTGAAGAGAAGACTTTGACTGCCTGCTAAGTAAGCTGAAACTGGATGTGCTTGCAAAAGGTGTGCATTGGCCAGATTGACCTCTTTTATCACATCATATCATATCATATCATATCATATCATATCATATCATATCATTAAAGGAGTAGACACAGAACTGGGCTGCATAACATATGCTGCCAAAGGATCATGGGTGGCCCTCTTAAAATGTAGGATTGCCACCACGCACTCTCATTTGTCATGTGACCTGCGGCAATCAACCATCATCTCCGTCTTTAATTTTGGCCCCTACTTATTGCCAAGTTGTGCAGGTCTGACAGCGGCCACCCCTTCATCACAGATAGAAGTGGAAGAGGAGCTAGCTGGGGAAGAGGTCTTGGGCAACACGAATTGAGAATGAGGAAGGAAGAGGGAGCTTTTGGGGGGTGGGGGAGGGGAGTATGAGGCAGGATCCACAGAGGAGAAGGTGGGTGGAAAAGGTGCTGTGAGGGGCTTGAGGAGAGATGAAAAGGTTATGAATAGTTGCTATGGAAAGTGAGATAGTGTAGAGAGAATGATTACACACACACACACACACACACACACACACACACACACACACACCTCCCCCACTGGGGGGGGGGGGGTCTGCCGAGAAATTAATTTAGAGCAAGAATTAAGGAGAGACATTTTTTCTTCATTCCTCCTTCTAGAGAGGAAACACAACACAGGAAGGAAAGAAGGAAGGAAGGAAGGAAGGAAGGAAGGAAGGAAGGAAGGAAGGAAGGAAGGAAGGAAGGAAGGAAGGAAGGAAGGAAGGAAAGAAGAAAGAAAGGGAGGAGAGAAACAAAGAAAGAAAGGAGGGAAAGAACGAGAGAGGAAGAGAAAAGTAAGGGAAGGAAGGAAGTCTATGTATGAATGATTATTCCATTCATTAATGAAAGTTTGTTTCACTTAAATTCCTGACAAGGAAGAGCTTTGACATATAATGGAGGAGGTGGAAATCCTCATTACCTGAGTATTTATAATCCCAGACCCTGCCAGTACCAGAATAAATTGTGTTTTGTTCTGGACCTTGATTGCATTGGTGTAGGGATTTCCCAAGTGAGGAAACTCTACCAATACTAATCAGCAGCTGTTATAATCTTGTGAGAGATTTGCCCGAGGTACCGAAAGATTAAACATCTTGAAATGTAACAACTGGCACAAACTCCTGCTAGTACCAGAGGGTCTGGAGCATTTGACCTCTTCTTTTCACAGGCTCCTATCTTTAGAATTTCACACAGATAAGATTCAAACCAGAGAGGAACCCACACTTTTAAGGTCAGCCAGCACTCTTTGGCTCATTACAGCTCTTCAAATCTCTTGGGAAAATTGTGTAACCTTGAGATTTAGATCATGTCTAGGGGGGAGTTGTTTGTCCTTCATTTTTAAAGAGAACCAATGACATCATGGGGTGATGTCTTGACTTGTGGGTGAATTGGATTAAAGTGAGGTAGAGTTGTACAAAGTCATCAGCCTCAGTCTTTCTTCCAGTCATCATCGTCCAGTAGTGATGGACCAGGTACAGTGGATGATGTTGACTTTTCCTGTCTCACCAAGCTCTGCTTCAGCTGCCTTCATGGATGTTGGAATAAATTGTTCTCATCTACTCATGCCACTGGAAGAAGTCTTCACATGCTTGGGGTAAACCCCCCCCCCCCCAACTCACCAATAGGTTTGAGACCCTTTGGTTACCTTGTTACCTTCAACCTGCTTTAGTACATCTGCCAAGACGATTTTACCAGGATGTGGCTGCTGCACATGCTACTCACCTGTGAGAGCTGAGTGCCAGGTAGAAACCAAAGGTGAATGAACAGCACTGAAAAGAGCTCAACAATCCCTCACAACAGAAGTGCTAGTCTTACTTGAACACCAGAAGGGAGTAGAATAGTAATCAATGCACAATGTAAGTCAGATATAGAACAATTTCCTCTACACAAAAGAAATGCTTAGTAGACAAAAGGCTACCATTAGACTCTCCTAGAAATTTGATACTTAAAATTAAAGCACAGCTATTTCATGAGACTTCTGGATTGGTATTTCACCTTTACCTTGAATCTGCACTGTTTAAACAAGTCCTTCTAAGTCCTTATCTTCTGGCAAGCCAGGACAAGGTTTGCCTTTATCCTGATGGCTATCATTTTCAAGTAGTACCATGGTAATTGTAGTGCCTGGTTTTCTCCATCCCCCACCTCTGGGAAGTGAGCAGACTGCAGGGTCAGCTCCGGCCTCCCACACTGGGTCTCTGCCCTTTCCCAGTCAGCTCACCTGCAGGAGCTGAATTTCAAGGTGTGTACTGACCAATCACTGTTTTGGCCTCTGCAAGTTTCTGCTTATGTAATATCTAACTGCTGGCCAAGTGGGCTCCCTTTATAAGCTGAGGTTTTACCTGAGATCCGGGCTGTGGCTGCTGCTGTACCTGGGATGGAGGGGTGGTACCTGCTCAGCCAACATGGCGTTTAATAAAAGGTCCATTCTAAAATTGTTCCTTGGGTCTTGCTTGAGTTACTCAGGGCACAGCACAATGTGGCCATTGCACATACTTTCAGAATTTTTTTGTGTCTTGCTTAGTTTTGCTAATTATTTTTATTCTCTTTACTCTTTTTCTTTTAAAAAGTCTTTGTTATATAAAAGAGAAGCTTTCTGGGAGAGGAGAAAAGAGATTCGGGGTTAAATATAGGTGATGTAAAAGCAAATAACATTAATAAAAATTTATTTTTTAAAAAAGAAAATCATTTGCAGTAGCTTTAGGTGAGTTCCCTCCTGAAGCACACCCAGTCTTGACTGAGGGACCAGAAGCCCCTGACCTCTCAAATTCACAAGTTTGCCTCCAAGGCACCCAAATCCTTTTGAGAATTTCTGTTCAGTCAACTATGTGCAGGAAAAATAAACACAAAGCAAAAGAAGCAGCTAGAGCCCATTCAAGCTAGAACTCACCCTGTTCTATCAATGCAAATAGGAGTCTTGGAGTTCCCTCCCTAGGAAATGCTCCGGTTTTAAAAGGACTTCTTTTAAGGTCTTTTTTCTGATGCTAATGGTTCTCAGATAATGAGGACTTCTTTTGTCTCCTTTTAGTCTAGCTGTTGTTCAGTCATGAAGCCATTTTGGGTTTTCTTGGCAAAGAACCATTAGAGTAACTTGCCATTTCCTTCTCCAGCTCATTTTAACAGATGAGGAACTGAGGCAAACAGGACTAAGTAACTTGCCCAGGGTCACACAGCTAGCAAGTGTCTGAGGGTGGATTCCAAGCCCAGTGTTCTATCCAATGCACCACCCAGCCACCTTTTAGGCTCATGATAGTTCTAGATGGTAAGTCAAATCTGGAGGGATGGAGCCAAGACTTAGGTTTTCTGACTCCTACCTGGTGCTCTTTTCATCATGTCATTCTGCCTCTTGACAATCATAACAACAAAGCCTTTCATTGCAGGTATTATAGTATCTTCAATCTCTGCCTCTCACACACGGGTCATTCCAGATTCAAAGAACTCTGTGGTTCCATTTTGTTGTCATCGTTCAATCATTCAATCCAATTTTATGTTCATTGTTTCTATGACAGTATCCATCTCATCCTCCATTTCCCTTTTCCTCTTGCCTCTAACCTTTTCCCTTTCAGAAATTAAAATAAAGTAATTTTTAAAAAGAACATTCAGTGGCCACTGGATTGGAAAAGATCAGTCTATGTTCCAAAATAACTGAATGATTGTGCTTGTTTCACATGCTGGAAAGATTATTCTTAAGATTCTGCTTTTTCCTCAATCCAATGAATGTTGACAATTTGGTCTCTAGTTCCTCTTCAAAAATCAGTCTGCTCTTCTGCTAATTCTTAGTTCACATATTGCTGCAGCCTTGTTTGCAGAATCTTGAAGATAACCTTGCCAGCATGTGAAATGAACACAATCATTCAGTTATTTTGGAACATTCTTTGGCATTACCTTTCTTTAGGATTGGAACATAAACTGATCTTTTCCAATCCAGTGGCCACTGAATGTTCTTTTTGTAAAAATTTATTTTATTTTTAATTTATGAAATAAAACAAGCATTTCCATAACACAGTATATTTTTTTAAACAGCATCATATTTTAGGATTTTAACTAGCTCAGCTGGAATTCCATCACCTCCACTAGCCTGATTGTTATCAGGGCTTCCTAATGCTTACTTGACTTCCTTCTCCAGGATGTCTGACTCTAGATCAATAACCACACTATTGTGGTTATTGATGATGTTGAGATCTTTCTCGTATAGATCTTCCATATATTCTTACCACCTCTTCTTAATCTCTCCTACTTCTGTTAATTCCCTACCACTTTTTGTCTTTTATCATGACCATTTTTGCATGAAATATTTGTTCGATGTCACTTCATAGCCAGTGAAAATAATAACAATAACTCATGAGTCCCCAGCAATGTACATTTTCTCTAGTCTGTCTGTAGACTCTACTAGTCTAGAGAAACAAGGGTTCTCTTTGGGCAGCATCTTTTGGATAAGACACACTTCTCTTTAGGACAATAAAGGAAGTAAGAAGTTTTCAATCTCAGGGAGAATTCTCCCTCCCCCCCTTCCCCACCTTTTTTAAGAAACTCACCTGGTTACTTGAGCACATATCTCCTTGCCTCTCAATTCCCACCTTTAGGATTCTATATGATATGTTCTTTTTCTGTCCTGGGGTGTATATTATACATTCCATCCTTTTTCCCTTAAGCATGAGCCCCTGGAAGAGTCTGCAATCCCAGAGAAACAGGATCTGCCTGTCCACATGAGCCTGGGACTCCATCAAGGGGTTCCAGGAAGCAGGTGGGCTCTGTGTAATAAACCATGAGTTACTGTTGCTGCTGCTACTATGGGTAATGGAAAGAGAAGACACGGACTCATAGGGCTTAGAAGAGGACTGAATTTTAGTTTATCGAGGGAGAAGCATCCTCAGCTGATTATTCAGCCAAACCTGCATGGGGCATCCATAGGCAGTGGGAAGAAGAACACCAGTGACAGGCAGCAGCTGTGAGCACGCTGAGTTTCTGTGTTGCTTTCCTTAGTTCTAATCTTTTTTGTGTGTATACCCTATTTTGGAGATCATAGAGCTAGAATGGTAAAGCCCTCTTCTTGACAAGGCCAATCTGAAAGTTCTTTAGTCAGTCACCACACCCCGCTAAGGAAAGCTAGGCAGAATAGCCCTTCCTCTCCATTCCCCAAGATTAGGTCTCCAAAATGTCTCATCTTGGTGACCTTGTCAGTTCTGAAGAGGTTCAGTTATTATCGCTATGGTGTTGATTCTTACATCTCTCTATATATCCAACCCCAATTTTCTCCATAATCTTCAATCCTATATCCCCAATTTCCTACTGGACATTTCAAACTTGAAGAGCTCTCAAATTTCAACCTAGATAGAACTGAACTCATTATCTTCCCCCTTCCCACTCCCAAACCCAAACCCATTCTTCTTTCAAATTTCTCTAATACTGTTGAGGTGACCACTGTCTTTCTAGTCATCCAGGTTCACCACTCTGATGTTATCCTTTTCTCACCCTCACCCAAGGTTCTGTGTGCCAGGTTCTGTGCTAAATTCTGGGGATACAAAAAGAGGCAAAAGACAGTGCTTGCCCTGCCCTCAGGGAGCTTAGATCTAATGGGGGAAACAACATGCAAACAAACATAAACAATGTAAGCTACATACAAGATAAATAGTAATTAATGGAGTTAAGGTTCTAGAACAAGCCTGCGTAACCTACAGCCTACAGGCCACTTGCAGCCCCAAAGGATTTCAGGCAGCCCATGAAAAATGTAGAGGATGGAAAAGAAAATTAAAATGTAACAAATATTTTGTCTGTACACCTCTTAAACTGCCTTCCACTAATCACTATTGTGCCCATCTTGTAACATGGTGGGAGGCCCACTAAGCCATTCTCCTGTTTGTCACCTGACCCATGGCGACCAACCATCATGGCTCTGTCTCTTTAGTCTGAGAGAAGCAGGGGTTGTATTCTCTGTGCTTTCAGTTGGTACTGGCACTGAACAGGGACAAAGTGATTGCAGCCTTGTAGCTGATGCCCACTAGGCGATGAGTGGCATCAGTCCGTGGGCTTCTTCCCCTTCCTCACTGTGTGGCTGCATCCAAGTTGCATGGGCACCTGGTGCTCTCTACAGAGTCAGACACTCAGGTCACTATTTCTTTGTATGTGAGCAGCTGCTATGGAGATATTTTGGTTCTAACATTAATGTTTTGGGGGTCACTTTGTAAAATGGGTGATAAAAAGAAACAGAAGATCTAATCAGAGTATGGAGTGTTTAATCCGGAATGGACAATTCGATACTTGTTTACTTACAAAAGAGACAAAATATTGAATCTTGTTTGCTGAGAAGTAATAGAAGCTCTGAAGGAATACAATCTTCAGTATCATTTTGCATCAAAACATCCTGACTTAAACAAATTGGATACCAATGAAAAATAAATTAAAGCATCCAAATTGTTGAAAACTCTCAGTGGGAAACATTTTTTCACCAAAGTAAACTCAGAAAATGAAGCGACTACTAAGGTTAGTTTTCAGATTTCTAAAGAAATCAATTTCAAACATGATTCTGGAACATGATAAATCTATTGCTGACAAGAAGTATAATACATCCCATTACAGTAAGAAAATCTGTAAAATGTATTAAAACTTGTACTGCTTGGCAAAGTAAGTTTTTAACATTACTGTGATTTCATGATAAATAAAGGGCTTAAGTAATAATTGTAATTAATTGATACTAATTGAAATTTCCCTTTTTCAAAAACACAGTTTATTTGCAAAATAATTCAATCATTAATTATACCTTTACTTGGAAAGTGAGGCACTAAAAGCCTATCTTCTGCCTGAAGAAGTTTGGCACGTTTTACTTTTTGGCTCCTACTTACTGCCAACTTGTGCAGCTCTGTTCTAGAATTAAGAGGGGTTGGGGAAGGTATTCTGTAGAAGGTCGGGTTTTAGCTGGGACTTAAAGGAAGCTGGGGAGGTCCGTAGTCAGGTCAGCAGTTGGACTGAAAGAGATAGCATTTCAGGTATTAGGAACAATCAGAGAAAAAGCCTGGAGCCAAGAGATGGAGTGTCTCATTTACGGAATGGTCAGGAAGCCAGCATCACTGGGTCAAAGAATGTGTCAGGGAGCAAGGTTTAAGAGGACTGGAAAGGCAGTAGGGGATAAGGTTATATAAAAGACTTTGAATGCCACATAACATTTTGTATTTGATCCTGGAGGCAATAGGGAGCCATTGGAGTTAATTGAGAAGGGTGGTGATGGTGGCAGTGCCTGTGACACGGTCAGAATTAACTTTAAGAAAACCACTTTAGTAGCTGAATGGATGTTGGATTGGAGTGGGGAAAGTTTTGAAGCAGGCAGACCCACCACTAGGCTATTGCAGTAGTCAAGGCATGAGAGCCTGCACTAGAGTGGTGGCAATGTGAGAGGAGAAAAGGAGGCATATTAGAGAGATGTTGCAAAGGTGAAATCAACAGACGTTGGCACGAGATTGGATGTGGGGGAGTGAGAGACAGTGATGGGTCCAGGATGACTCACAGAGTGTAAGCCAAAAGAGACAGGAGGACAGTGTTGTCTTCTAAAGTAATGTGGAAGGTAGGAGGGGAGCAGAGGGTTTAGGAGGAAAGAGCATGAATTCTCTTTTGAGATATTAAGTTTTTTGGGTGTTTTTTGGAGGGGGGAAGGCAAGGTAATTGGGGTTAAGTGACTTGCCCAAGGTCACATAGCTAGTAAGTGTGTCAAGTGTCTGAGGCTGGATTTGAACTCAGGTTCTCCTGACTCCAGCCCATACTCTATTCACTGTGCCACCTTGCTGCCCCCGACATAATAAATTTAAGTTGTCTACTGGTGATCCAATTCAAGATGTAGTTGGAGGTAGTTGGAGATGTAAGATTAGAGGTCAGGAGAGAATTTCAGGGGATGGTGATTAAATCTTCACCCCTCTCATACAATTAGTTGCCGAATCTTGTCATTTCTATCTGACATTTCTCACATCTTTTCTCCATTGACACAGTCAACACCTTAGTTCAGAATAATCATTTTACATTGTCAATAGCCTCTTAATTGCTCTCCCTGCATCAAGCCTCTCCCCTTTCCTACCACCCTTCACATAGCAGTCAAACTGATTTTCCTATGGCACAAATATGATGACATCACCTCAGTGAGCTCAAGTAGTTCTCTAATTGTTTTCCGTCATGTCTGACTCTTCGTGATCTTTATATTTGCCAAGAAAACCCCAAATGGGGTCACAAGGAGTCAGATATGACTGAAAAATGACTGGCCAACAAATAACAAAATACTGGAGTGGTTTTCCATTTCCTTCTTCAACTCATTTTACAGATGGGGAAACTGAGGCAAACAGAGTTAAGTGATTTGCCCAAGGTCACACAGCTAATAAGTACCTGGGGCCAAATTTGAACCCAGAGGGGGATGAGTCTTCCTGACTCAGGGGCCTGGAACCTATCCACTGTGTCACATAGATGCCCACTAATTCATCTAATTGACATTTAAAGTTCATAACACCTTGGTTTCATCCCACCTCTGTAGCCAATAAATATCTGAGGTTGAATTTGAACACAGGGTTTTCTCACTCCAGTCCAGCATTGTCTCCAATCTGGTACTTAGCTACTTTCACCGTTTCTCTAGCTTTCACTGTTTTCTCTAGCTTTCTCTAGGCATGACAGAGGAGAGATATTACAGGTAGCAGATTCAACTAAGTCGTAAACAGTTTTCAGACGTGGGCTCACTCTCTCTTCCAAATACAATCCTATGGAAATTTCAGATGGTTCATCAGCCTTCATGATGAAATTTTCAATCACAGCAATGTTGTAAGTTGTGATCTGTGTGAGTAGAGGAATTGGGTTTTGTGATGATGCAACCTTTGGAGGATGTAGCACTGTATTGCCCCCTGGTGGAGAAGGAATTTACAGTCTCTGTTAGGACTGGAGAAGTAGTTAATGTGCTGGGTTTAGTATAAAAGTTCTATTTGTTACAAGTATGGTAAGGCCAGAAGTGTCCAGTGTCAATTACAAAAACATGGTGGCTAAATGAATGACCTAGTATAGAAAGTGTTTTAACATCTTTTGAGTTGAACTGGTTAATGTTCAAAGAACTGAGTTTGAAAACAGGACCATAAATTTCAAACTGGAAAGGACCTTAGGAGTCTTTTTGTCCATTTTTTAAAAACCTGGGCAAACCTCTAAAACTCTCTCTCTCTTTTAAAAAACAAAAGAATTTGAGTATATTTGCCTTTGACTAGATCAGTAAACATACTTGCATGTGAGTTATGTACTAGCATGAATGGGTGAGGAAAGTCCCTAGCTAATAAAATCTCACCTTTCTGTTAATTGTTTAACCAAGGGGTAATTTTCGTGAGATAGCCAGGAAAGAATCCAAAAAGGAACTCAAGTAATACACAAAGTCAGGCACCAGATTTCCTGAGGCCCTGGGTTCAAAAAGTTATCTTTGCTATATCTAGGTGTTTTGGATTCATTTTGTGTTATTGATCTCTGTCTCTGAATAAAATTATCCGTTACTTACCACGTGGAGCTGGCTTGGGGTGAAGGGGCAGTTCCTGTCCCTGCCACTTCCCACTAAATGTGTCTCTGTCTCTTACTCTCTACTCAGATCCAGACATTTGGATATGGTTCCAAATGTATCTCTAACCTAGTATTCATCCATTAACAACTGTAGGATTGTGCTATATATATAAATAAAAAATATATATATATAAGGCAAATGAAAAGCAATAAAAGAACAGAGAGCAAAGGGGAAAGAGTACAATCCATTTTCTAGCAACCTCAGAAACTGGACTTGTCCTCTTTTAAGAGAAGCAAAACTATGTGCGGTTTCTCAGTGAATGAGATGCTTCCTTCTCTGACTAGGACATGGAAGAAGGAGATTGTCTCTGAATGGGGTGATTGACTTGGATCACTAACCATTGTCTATGCTAATACAGCAGCACCTTCTTCTGCTGCTGTAGCAATAGGAACGTTGGGTTCATCCCAACAGCAGTACCTTGTCACAATGTTTCAAAAGGGGAAGAGCCTGGGAATGTAATGTCTGGATACCTTCATACCTGCCCATATAAGGTTCCAAGATGGATGGTGAAGTTTTGTAATATAGACTCATGATCTCTGCATTCCTTATTCCTTTCCTCTTGGTTTCTTTTTCTCAGAAATCATCACCAAAAAGCCTTCTCAGAAATCCAAATTCCAATCTGGAATAGCATCTGCTTGAACATCTCATCTCCATGGCAGTGCTAGCATTACCTTTTTTCTTTTAAATTTTTTTTTTCTATTAGGAGCTTAAACATGAACACTGCAACCTACAAAAAAAGAACAGAAAGGAGAAAGGTATATGGAGCTGTAAACTTCTGTTATGCTTGGTTTTTCAGAAGATATTAGATTTAATCCCTGGGGGGAAGATTCCCTGCAAATCTATGTTCCTTTCTTTAACTTCCTTCTGTTATTTTAATGTTTTTCAAATAGTTCACAATCTTTTTTTTTCTTTTCTTATTTTTTTCATCCTTGTCATTACCCGCCAACATTTCACTCCCTTTTAACAAATAAGTATAGTCAAGCAAAATAAATCCATTCATTGGCCATGTAGGAAAATGTATGTCTCATTCTATACCTCTAGTTTTCCTTCCACCTACCTCTAGGTAGGAAGCATGCTTCATCCTTAGTCTTCTGAAAGCATAATTCATCATTATATTCATTGGAGTTCATAACATTCTCAAATTTGCTTTCCTTTACATTATTGTATTCATTGTTTCTCCATTCCCACTATATTCTTTATTAGTTCTTATAAGTCTTCTCAGGTTTCACTGAATCCATCATATTTGTCATTTCTTACAGTACAATAATTTTATTTTACTCATATGGCATAATTTGTTCAACAACTCCAAGTTGATAAGTACACATTTTGTTTCTATTTCTTTGCTATAACACAAAGTACTATTCTAAATATTTTTGCACATATAAAGGTCTTCCTCTTTCCAGTATGGGTGTTTCATTACTGGTGGGTCAGAAAAAGGGTGAGATACATGTGAGATTACACGTGAGAAAAACAGCTTGAGACTAGTCTGAAGTTCTGAGAGAATATCTCTTCAGATAAATTTACTAAAAGAACTTATTTGAAAGTGGTTCAGGGGTGAGGATACCGACTGGGGAAAAATGGATGCAAGGCATTGTGATCCATCAACTCCTTTATGTATGAATATTTTCAGAATTTTCAAGGCTGTAACTATCCATCAAAAACCATTTGTGGACTATGAAAATTTTTATATGGTTTGTTTACATTATATTTGATAGAACTATGGATTTTGCAGTTGGTGAGTTAGAGAGGGCTCACAACTCATAAGGAGGCACTGATGTGATATTATAGAATCTATAGAAGATAAGAATGTAAAAAGCCATGTACAGGAGAGCTCAGAAGAAGCCTGGGAAAGAAGACAAAGATGATGAGAGAAGCAACTTAGAAACCAAGACTTCAGCAGTCAGAAAATGGAGCGGATAGTAGCTGGAATAGTCGACTAAAATCAGACAGGTTCATCAGTTACTTTGCTAGAACTGTGTTGATTGGAAGAGAATTGTTATTGTACTAAGAACTGATTAACTGGAGAAATGCTATATTTGGGTATTTCAATTTTTCCTGTTTTTAACTTTCTGTCAAATAATCAAATAAGCATGTTTTATGCACTCCTTTTTTGTTTTGTTTTTTATTCGTTTGTTTTGCCAGACCCTGGCAATACAAATACAAAGAATGAAACAATCTCTTTCCATAGGGACCTTATGTTATATCATATTCAAGGAACTTATGTAAGTCCAATAAATTAAATGCAAACAAATACAAAGTGGGTAAATGCCAACTAGTTTGGAAGCTAGAGGGATAAGAGAAGGCTCCATGTAGAAGGTGGTACACAAGCGTCACCTTGAAGGAAAAGAGGGATTTCTATGAATTGGAGGCAAGAGGAGAGTATGGGGGATGGCCAGTGCAAAGACCTCTAAATGAAGGGTGGAATGTTGTATATGAGGAAGAAGAGAGAAGGCCAGTTTGGCAGTACAGCAGAGCATGGAATGGATACAGTGGACACAATGGGGCTGAAAAGACAGGCGGTGAAGGGCTTTCAAAAGTAAACTGAAGTGGGGTGGAGCCAAGATGGTGGAGTAAAAGCAGAAACTTACTTGAGCTTGTCCCCAGTTACCTCTAATAACTTTAGAGGTACAGAACCAACAAAATGACAGAATGAAATACATCTCCAGCTGAAGGCAGCCTGGCAGCCCAACAGGAAGGGTTTGTTGCACCAGACTGGGAGCGGAGCACAGTCGCACATAAGCCATGCCAGCACAGACCAGCCAGAACAGATTTCAGGAGAGTGAATCACTGGCAGTTGTGATGGTTTCCAGACTTCTCAACCCATAAACGCCAAAGAGAAAGTAAAAAGTCAGTGGTGAAACTGTGTTGGACCTGAGGGAGAGAAGAGCAAGGTCTGGTCCCTAACCCTGGGGCAGTGGAAGTGGTGGTAGCAACTCCAGGGCTCCAGCCCACAGATTGTGGGGGGACTGAATGACTAGAGTGGCTGACTAGAGGGCAATGCAGGAATCTCTTTGCTGGCACCAAGGCAGGATTCTCTTGCTTTGCCCTGCTTGGATCTGGATTGCAATCTTGGGTAGTGGTCCTGGGGTGAGGAGGGTTGGCTTGGCAAAGCTTATTGATGCTGTGGAGAAGCAGTCCTCCTTGCAGTTCTGAGGCACATGCCTAGAAGAAGCTCTGACAACAGCTGTGCAAAACCCCAGAAATTTGGGACACATCACTCACTACTCTGGAAGCAGAGTTCTACTGAGGCAAAGAGCTCAAAAGTCAAGTAATTGGCTAGCAATATGAGCAAACAGAGGAAAAGAAATCGGACTATAGAATTGTTCTTTGGTGACAAAGAAGATAAAAACATATAATCAGAAGAAGAACACAAAGTCAAGACTCCTGAATCAAAAGCCTCTAAGAAAAATATGAATTGGTTGCAGGCCATGGAGAAGCTCAAGAAGGATTTTGAAAATTAAGAGAAGTAGAGGAAAAATTGGTAAGAGAAATGAGAATGATGCAAGAAAATCATGAAAAGTGAGTCAATAGCCTGCTAAAGGAGACACAAAAAAATACTGAAGAAAATAACACCTTAAAAAATAGACTAACTCAAATGGCAAAAGAGGCCCAAAAAGCCAGTGAGGAGAAGAATGCCTTAAAAAGCCAAATTTGTCAAGTTGGAAATGGAATTTCAAAAACTCATTGAAGAGAATAATTCCTTCAAAATTAGATTGGAGCAATTGGAAGCTAATGACTTTATGAGAAATCAAGATATGATAAAAGAGATCCAAACAAATGAAAAAATAGAAGGCAATGTGAAATATTTCATTGGAAAAACAACTGACCTGGGAAACAGATCCAGAAGAGATAATTTTAAAAATTATTGGACAACCTGAAAGCCATGATCAAAAAAAGAGCCTAGAAATCATCTTTCAAGGAAAACTGCTCTGATATTCTAGAAACAGAGGGTAAAATAGAAATTGAAGGAATTCACCAATTGCCTCTTGAAAAAGATCTTTAAAAGAAAACTCCTAGGAATATTATAGCCAAATTCCAGAGTTCCCAGGTCAAGGAGAAAATATTACAAGCAGTCAGGAAGAAACAATTTTAGTATTGTGGAAACACAATCAGGATAACACAAGATCTAACAGCTTCTACATTTAGGGACTGAAAGACTTGGAATATGATATTCTAGAGGTCAAAGAAGCTAGGATTAAAATCAAGAATCACCTTCCCAGCAAAACTGAGTATTATACTTCAGGGGAAAATATGAAAAAAGAGAGGACTTTTAAGCATTCTTAATGAAAAGACCAGAGCTGAACAGAAAATTTAACTTTCAAACACAAGAAGCAAAAGAAGCATGAAAAGGTAAATAGGAAAGAGAAATCATAAGAAACTTATTAAAGTTGAACTGTTTACATTCTTACATGGAAAGAAAATATTTGTAACTCATGAGGCTTTTCTCAGTATTAAGATAGTTTGCCTCATATATATGTATACACACATATATGTATGTATGGGTAGGTGTATGTATGTATATGTGTGTGTATATATGTATGTATGTATATGTGTGTATATATGTGTGTGTATATGTATACATAGACAGAGGGCACAGAGTGAGTGTTTCATAATATGGCTACTATGGAAATGTTTTGCATACCTACACATGTATAATCTGAATTTCTGATCTTCCCAGTGGGGTTATGGGAGGAGGGAAGAAGGAAGAGAATCTGGAGCTCAAAGTTTTAAAAACAAATGTTAAAAAATTGTTGTTACATGCCACCAGGAAATAAGATATACAGGCAATGGGGTATAGAAATCCATCTTGCCCTACAAGAAAGTAAAGGGGAAGGGGGTAAGGTGAGGGATGGGGGGGATATAAGAGAGGGCAGACTGGAGGAAGGGGTAATCAGTATGCTTGCCATCTTGGAGTGGGGGGTAGGGGAGAGATGGGGAGAAGATTTGGAACTCAAAATCTTGTGGAAATGGATGTTGAAAACTAAAATAAATAAATTCTGAAAAAAAATGTTTTTAAAAAGTGAACAAAAAAGTGTGTATTTTATCCTAAAAGTGAGAAGGAATTACTGGAATTGAGTATGGGAGTGGCATAGCTAAATATGCACTTTAAAAAATCACTTTGGTAGCATGGTAGTAATTTGGTAGAATGGATTAGTGTTGTAACAGATTTATGTCAGTGAGACCAATTAGAAAGATGTTGCAATAATCTATGTGAGAAATGATTAAGATCTGAACTAAGGTGGTAGCTGTATAGGTTTGGAAAAGTTTAGATGCTGTGATGGTAGAAGCTTCAAGATCTAGCAATTGATTTGATATGTTGGGTGGGCAAAAGTGAAGAATTGAAGAAGATAGCAATATTGGGAATCTGGGCTACTGCAAGGATGATAGTGCCTTCTACAGAAATAGGAAAGTTTAGAAGAAGGGAATGTTTGGGGGGACACATGAGAAAAAGGTTTGTGTGTGCTGTGGTTAAGATGCCCACTGGATGCCCAATTTGAAATGGAGAGGTATGTTTCCTCACATAACAAACTCTAGAACTGTGAGAGTCAGTTCTAGCAAGGTGGTGCTGGTCACCTTCTATGCTCCCCCACCCCTCTTTGGGAAGCCTCTCAGACCTGCCAGTGTGAGGGCAGGTTGAGATGAGTGAACCAGCCCAGAGAGAGATAAAGGAGGAGAAGGGGACTGCACATGCCATTTGGGAATCTGTGCTATGGGCTATGCTGAGAGACGGAGTCAGTGCCATGCCTGGACTACGTATATATGGGTCTTGTCCCTGTGTCTTTTTCTTTTTTGGAAGGGGGGGAGGCAGGGCAATTGGTGTTAAGTGACTTGCCCAAGGTCACACAGCTAGTAAGTGTTGTGTCGAGGCCAAATTTGAACTCAGGTCCTCCTGACTCCAGCACCGGTGCTCTATTCACTACACCACCTAGCCGCCCCTGTCCCCGTGTCTTTAATCTCTTCGGGAATATGACTCATAGTAGCAGTTGTTCAGTTGTTTTTCAGGTGTGCCCAACTCTTCGTGATCCCATTTTGATATTTCTGCACTAATTATTGCTCTGCTCCCTTTGTTGTTGCTTTCAGTCATGTCTGGCTCTTCCTGACCCCATTTGCGGTTTTCTTGACAAAAATAATAGGGTGGTTTACCATTTCCTTCTCCAGCTCATTTTCCATATGAGGAAACTGAGGCAAACAGGGTTAAGTTATTTGCCTAGGGTCACACAGCTCGAAAGTATATGAGGCTGGATTTGAACTCAGAAAGATGAGTCTTCCTGATTCCAAGCCGGGTGCTCTATGTCCTGCACCATTGAGGAGTCAAGAGGCCATGCTCTATGAATGCCTAGGTGGTGATCAGAATAGGAATGAGAGTTTGGAAAGAGAAATATGAGCACATAGCTTGCACCTAAGTTACTGAGTCATATGGATTGGGAAGACAGTACAGGAGTAAAAGTGTCTGCCACATTCTATCAGAATTCTATCTATCGTTTATTTGTAGTTAATTCACCTCAACCAGCAGGGCTGCAGTTAAGTGGCCCAGTGGATAGAGTATAGGGCTTGGAGTGAGGAAGACTCACTCATTTTCTTGAGTTCATGAATTCAAATTTGGCCTCAGACACTTATTAGCTATATGACCCTGGGCAAGTCACTTGACCCTCTTTGCCTCAGTTTCCTTATTTATAAAATGAGCTGGAGAAGGAAATGGAAAACCAATCCAGTATCTTTGCCAAGAAAACCTCCGATCTCAAAAAAGTCAAATATGACTAATCACCACCAACAAAAAGTCTACCTCAGGCTAAGTAAGAGCCTTAGAATTTGTGATTGTTTATCTCCACAAAGTTTCTCTTCTAGTTGTACTTTAACAATATTTAAATTAGCAAATAGAAATATTCTAGGTATACCAGCCTCTTCTAGGTTAAGAGGAATCAGTTCCTCAGGGCCCCATCATCCCTTGGTAAAATGACAAAATAAGTTCTGGACCAGGGTCTGGTGGGTGACTTCATCAAAGTACAGACATCCAAAGAAATGGGATCTAGGCATAGAGGCATCTGGGTGGTGGAATAAATTGAGTATAGGACTGGGAATCAATGAGTTCTGAGTTCAAATTCTGCCTTAGACACTTATTAGCTGTGTGAGTCAGAGCAAGTTATTTTTCCTCTGTGTTTCAGTTTTGTGTTAATAATAGCACCTACTTCACAAGGCCACCCCTATTAGGGTCAAATGGGTTTGCATATATAAAGCACTTTGCAAAACTTTAAAAATATGTAAATGCAAGTCATATTATAGTAGTAGTAATCTTGCTTGAAGTAGCCCATTGACCCCTGTCTCACTACCTGAATTCCAGTCCAGTTCAGAGAATAAATCATATATTTGTTCATTTATCCAATCAATCAACAATCATTTATTGATTCTGGACTGTGCTATGTAATGGGAATAAAAGAAAAAGCACCCCAAGGGGCTTATGTTTTATTTATATTTAAATCAAAAAATAAAAGACAAGTAGGTGGAAGATAACCTTAGACTCAATGACAATAACATCTGGAGGGGGTGAAGTAGAGAGACCAGAAAAGGCCTTCTTTAGGAGATAGGGCTTAAATTGAACCTTATAGAAGTGAAAGATGCCAATATGCAGAAACTGGAAAGGGGAACATTCCAGGCTCAGGGGGCACATAAAGGCACAGAGACAAGAGATGGAGTGTCATACATGAAGAACAGTATATAGGCAATTTGGTCTGGATTGTAGGATTTGTAGGGAGAATTTGAGATGCCTGTGGAACATCCAGTTTAAAATGTCAAACAGGAAAGTGATAGTGCAAGATTTGAGCTCAGGAGTGAGATGGACTGGATAAATAAATCTGGGAATCATGTGTAAGGCAGCTCTGACACACACCTATGTCACTTATGTGGGAGACACCAAGGACCTGCTTCTACCATTACCTACCAATGGTGGTAACAGCCCATTGATTGCATTGCTGGGAAGCGCCGACATCTTTAAAACTACCAGACTGGGACATTGTCTCTGTCTCTTTCTTCTCCTCACCTCTCCTTCCATTCCTTCCCTCCTCCTCCTCCTCCTCCTCCTCCTCCTCCTCCTCCTCCTCCTCCTTCTCCTCCTCCTCCTCCTCCTCCTCCTCCTCCTCCTCCTCCTTCTCCTTCTTCTTCTTCTTCTTCTTCTTCTTCTTCTTCTTCTTCTTCTTCTTCTTCTTCTTCTTCTTCTTCTCCTTCTCCTTCTTCTTCTTCTTCTTCCTCCTCTTCTCTCTTTTCTTCTTTTCTCTTTCTGTCTTTCTGTGTCTGTCTTTCTGTCTCTCTGTGTCTGTCTGTATCTTTGTCTCTTCCGCTCTCTTCTGTCTCTCTCCCTCTCCTTCCCTCTCTCTCTTTTCTCTCTCCCCTTTTCTTCCTCTTCCCTCTTTCCCCCCTCCGCTTGCTTCTTTCTCTGTTTCTGTATCTCTCCATTTATCTCCTTTTTTCCCAGTAGTATCCAGAGATGTAGATCTTGCTCGCTCACAACATGGGCACCATTCACAAAGCTGGGTGGAGAGAAGGCCACCTTCATTTCCCCCTTAGGCCCCAGCAATGTACTTGGGGGTTTTGCTTTGTTTGATTTCTTCTTTTCCATTCTAGGTGTGTGGTGTGGAGTCCCCAGATTCAGGAATGGGGGTGGCCTTGGAGACAGGATTCCAGGTTGGACGTTGCTGCCAGCTTAGAAGGGAAGCCCTAAGTATTCAATATTCTGGGAAAGAAGTCCAAGGATGCTTTGGATTTGGAATTTAGTGAAACTGAAGAGACATAGGAATTGAGTTAAGCTGTGAACCTAATACTGGACAGCTAGGTGGTGCAGTGGATAGAGAACTGGACCTGGAGTCCAGAAGACTTATCTTCCTGAGTTCAAATCTGGCCTCAGACACTTCCTAACTGTGTGACCCTTGGCAATCACTTAACCCTTTTTGCCTGAGTTTCCTCATTTGTAAAATGAAATGGAGAAGGAAATGGCAAACCACTCCAGTATCTTTACTAAGAAAACCTCAAATAGGGTCATGAAGAGTGAGACAGAACTGATCGACTAAACAACAACAATAATGGGAATCTAATATTCTTCTTCTTCCCAGAGATCAAGGGAGTTGCGGGGGTGGGAGGGGAAATTATGCTCCTTCTAGGTGCTGGGGGAAATATTTATATGTTTGTTCTTGCTATTCCTTTATAAAAGCAAGCCACTATGAAGTGGTTAAATGGAACTGGAGTATGGGAGACTCCCTAAATTTGAGGGAACAAAATGGGGAGGTATAAGCATAAATATACCCAACAAGTGGTCATCCAGCTCCTACTTGAAGACTTCTGAGAAGAGAAGCCCATCATTCTCAAAGCAGCCCATTTCATTTTCAGAGCTCTAAATGTTAGGAAGTTTTCCCTAACATCTAACCTAAATTTAGGTCTTTAAGCAGTTTCATTTCTTTTCATAGAAAATGGACTAGACCCATAATTGAATAGAAAGGGAACTGAGATAGATCGAGAATTGAGTCACAAGATGGAGTTAATGTGGTTCATTCAATTTCCACAATCTCTCACAACACAGAGTGAAGTGAGTAGAACCAGAACAACAATTTATGTTATAACATTGAAATTGTAAAAAGTGAACACTTTTGAAAAACTTAGAAACTCTGATCAACTAAATCATCAGTTTTGATTCCAGAGGGCTGTTATAGAAGAACACTGCCTGCCTCATGACAGAGAGGTGATGAGGAGAGAGATGCAGAATAAGAAATGCATTTTTAGAAATGACCTATATGTTTTGCTTGATTGGGCTTATGTGATAAAGGAGTTCTTTGTTTATTTGTCATTTGTCCTTCCTTTTCTCACTCCTTCCTTCCTTCCTTCCTTCCTTCCTTCCTTCCTTCCTTCCTTCCTTCCTTCCTTCCTGTCCTCCCTCCCTTCTTCCCCCTTCCTCCCTTTCTCTTCCTTTCTCTTTTCCTTTCCTCTCCTCTCCTCCTCTCTTTTCCTTCATTTCCTTTTTCCTTTCCTTGATCTTTAATTCCTTTCTATTCCCATTCCCTTGACAATCATATTCATTTCTGTGGTTTCCACTACCAGATCTTTCTTTGCATCTCTGTCCCTACTTACATCTCCACCTAGGTTTTCCATTGGCACCTCAAACTCAACAAGCTGAAGCTGAGCTGGTTACCTTTAACCATAACCTTGCTGCTTCTTCAGAGACCCCCTATTTCTGTCTCTGCAATCAATATTTACCTAGGCTCTCATGTTTACAACCTTAGGATTGGTTTTCTCTGACTTCTTTCTCCCTCATCTCTCAAATTAAATAAATTATCAAATCTTGATTCCTCTCTGCAATATCTCTCACATTTTACCCCCACTCTCTCTTTCTACTGCCACTCCTGTAACCCAGGCCTTTATAACTTTCCCCCTGAATTATAGTAGTAATCTCCTAACAGATTTTCCTGTCTCTGCCTCCATTCTCTCTCTTTTTTCTAGGCTGCTGCATTAACTTTGGAGTTCAGTGGCTTTCACAGAGTGACAGACCTGTCAGTGGTGATAAGAGCAAGATATTGTGATCTTATTTTAACTCATACCAAGAAAGGCTTGGAATACCTAGGGGATTGAGGGAACAGGGGCAGGAGAAGAGGGTTCAGGGAAAAGAATCCATCAGGCTTCAGACAAAGCTCTGAGTCCCAGTCACTGAAAGATACAAGTGAGTTTTAGGTGCCAGAATGGAATTAAAGGCTCTGGGTATAGTGAATCTTCAGGCTACAGTAAAAGATAAAAGGGGGTTAATGATCCTACAAAAAGCTGCTCTCTGGGTTTGAGTCTGAATGCAGACTGAAGCATATGTTTTTAAATTTTATTTTTATTTTTTTTGTTTTTTGGTTTGTGTTTTCTTTCACAAGATGACTTCAACATGTATAGTCTATATCATATTAATTGCCATCTCAATAAAGGGGCTCTGAGTTTTCCTTTACACCATGACCAATACGAAAATACATTTTGAAAAAATGCAAATCAAATTGCTTACTACTTCAGGGAGGGGGGATGAGAAGGAGAGAAGAGAATTTGGAACTCAAAATTTTAAAACAAATATTAAAAATTTTACATATATTTACATGTAATTGGGGAAAATGAAATATTATTTTAAAATAAATCCTAATTTGGAGAGATTTGAATGATCTTGAAGTCTGGAGAACATGTTGAGCTCACCACCAGGTCATGTGACCTGGAAGTCCCTCTTTGCCTATCCTTTAAAGTCCAATTCAAATGCTACCTCCTCCAGAAATCCTTTCTAGTCTCCCAGTTTTAGCAATCTATGATTATTCAAAAAAACTTAGGAAAAATTTTGGTCTCTGTAAGATTCTCTGTAAGAGGGCTACTTTGGCAGGCTGCCTCTGCACTAGACTTGCTCTTGCTTTAATTTTCTGTATTTGTCTTTTAAAAGTCTGAATAAGTATTGTACTGTACTTTATTGTAATGAAGAGCAGGATGCTCTCAGAAAAACCTGGAAAGACTTATACCAACTGATGCAAAGTAAAATGAGCAGAACCAAGAGAACATTGTACATAGTAATAGCAACATTGTATCAACGCTGAAGCACTTAGCTATTCTCAGCAATACAATGATCCAGGACAATTTCACAGGACTTATGATGAAAAACACTTTTCATCACCAGAGGAAGAAGTGACAGAGTCTAAATGCAGATTGAAGCATACTTTTTTTAAAAACTTTTTTTGGTACATTTTCATTTACAAAATGACTAATATGGAAAATTTTTTTAAAGTCTAAGTTAGTCAGTGAGTTCCTTGTGTGAGATCAAGACTGATGTCACTTTGTTATGCTTTTAGAGAGCTTAATATGAATATAAAGGCTCATTGAAAAATTTGCTTCCATTAGGTAGAATAATGAAAAAGCTGAACCATGCTGTAAAAACTTACTCCTAAAGTTCCTTCAACTGAAACATAGTAGCTTTTGCTCCAGTCCCTTATTTTATCTGTATCTTTCTGTTTCAAATATGCTTCTTGTAGACAGCATATTGTTGGATTCTGATTTCTAATCCATTCTGCCACCTGCTTCTGTTTTATGGGAAGCTAGGTGATACAGTGAGCCAGGCCTGGAGTCAGGAACACTTGAGTTCAAATCTAGCCAAAGACACTTACTAGCTGTGTGACCACAGGCAAAACACTTAACCCTGTTTGCTTCAGTTTCCTCATCGATAAAATGATCTGGAGGAAATGGCAGTACGTTTGCTAAGAAAATCCCAAATGAGGTCACGAAGAGCTGATACAACTTAAATGACCAAACAAGAAAACAACAAAATCATTCTATCCATATTCACAATTATGATTAACTGTGTATTTCCCTCCATTCTATTTTCTTCTATTTGTCCTTTTCACTCTCTTTTTTATACTGTCCCTTCTCAAAAATCTGTTTTGCTTCTGACTTTAGTCTACCTCTCTGCTATCCCTCCCAGCTTGGTGTGTAAATGTATTCTTCCCTCTTTGAACAAATTCAGGTGAGAGTGAGGTTCAACTGTTTCCCACTACCTGCTCATTTCCCCTCCATTGTAAAAGCGCTTCCTTGTAAACCCTTTTTAATGTGAAATAATTTCCCCTTTTCTTCCCCTCCCTCCCCCCTTCTCCTGAAACCTCCCTCTTTTTCAGTTTTCCACGCTACTTTCAAGATCATCCTAACATAATAGAGATACAACCATGTCCTCTAAGTAGACATCTTATAATTTCCCTAATGATGATGAAGTTCTTGGGGGTTACATGTATCGTCTTCCTCTCTGGAACTTGTAAAATTCCTCATGGTGTCTTGCTCATACTCACCTTTGTACTCCTCTCTTGAGTGTTGTCAGCTTTTCTGCTCAGCGCTCTTCTTTTCATCAGGAATGCTTGGACATCTATCTCATTAAATATCCATTTTCTACCATAGATTGATACTATTTTGCTGGATAGCTTGGTTATAATCCTATCTCCTTTGCCTTTCAGAATGTGATATTCCAAGCCCTACATTCCTTTACAGAGTGGTAGCTGCTAAATCTTGTGTAATTCTGACTATGGCTCCATGGTATTTGAATTGTTTCTTTCTGGTCACTTGCAGTATTTTTACTTTGAATCGAGAGCTCTGGAATTTGATTATTGGTTACTGCTAAATTCCTTTGTGAAATAAGTAGGTGAATGCTTCTCTAGCATAGAAGAGGTTAACTTTGAGGAGACAGATTATTGCTCTAAAGTCAGCTTGATTACTGCACATTGTGACACTCTACAATGAGGAACCTTGAATGAAGATATGCTGAATGAGTTTTATTTGAATTTATTTAACTATCACTTAAAATCGATGTGAATTGTCCAAAAGACCACAGAGAACAGTTAAACCCTTAAACACACTAAACCTTTGCAGGTATTTCCACAAACAGCTCCTCCCAAAAGGATGAAGAAATAAGTACCTTTACTTGACCATTGGCTTCAACACCTACAAATTATACTTTGTAGAAATGATTCTCCAGGTCCTTGTTGTAAGCCTTACTGATAAATAAAGTTAGAGTGTGCAAAGTTTTGTTGGAATTTTAAAAGAGGAATTCAGATCCACAGTACTTTCTTCTCCCATCATGGTAAAGTGCTTACCACAGTGCCTGCCACTTGGTGAGTGTTACATAATTGTTGCCTATTGTTACTGATTAACTTTAAGGTTCTAAAATGTATTCACATTTGTGTAAAGCTATGTGGAAATGTGTTCAGTGGAATTAATGTCACCCAAAGTTACCCAAAACAAGAAGTTTCATTTCAGGTTTTAAAATATACAAGATTCTGTCATTGGGTTGTCTAGTTTCATCATAAGCTGTGTTAATTGTTAAAATAAGATGTTCTTTAAAATGGTTAATAATTATAACTTACTTTGGGGATACAAGTAACACACAACTGCTACCAAAGTGAAACTGGAACCCTTTGAGGGGCTGATAGCCAAGTGGCTGCCCATCGACTTGCTAATATAAATTTAGGTGGAACAAACAACTGATCCCCAACACAGGAACAGAGTTCAGGTCAAAGCCATGCCCAAGCTAAACTTGTGTTAGCAGGGTGGTAAATGATTTCCAAGACCATCAGCTATGGTATGCCTTGTACTCTCTCTGCCATGCCCTGAACCACACGGGGGTTTGGGGAATTGTTTAAAAACTGAATGAATTGCTTGGGACTTTTTAGATAGCATCTGAGAGGTCACTTAGAATTGGAGCTATGTATACTTTGGTGTATTTCTTTGGTACAGGGCACTGGGAGAGACACTTGATCCTCCCCAAAATGCCACAAATCTTTCTGAATTGGGATATGGTCAAATGTGCCCCAGTTTTGGTAGGAGAAGATGGGGACATGTCAATCAAAATATTTTGAAAGGAAAGATAGTTTCTGCTTTTGCTGTAGAACTGTGAACTCTCTCTCTCTCTCTCTCTCTCTCTCTCTCTCTCTCTCTCTCTCTCTCTCTCTCTGTCTCTCTGTCTCTGTCTCTCTATCTCTCTCTCTGTCTCTGTCTCTCTGTTTCTCTGTCTCTCTTCCACTGTTGAGTTCATGACTCAGGTACCCTTCCTTACTCCTCACCCCAACAGAAACACTAACTGACTAACTACTTGGATATAGCATGAAATGGAGCATATGTACTGACCTAGAGAAGTCTCTTGTGGAGAAAATATTTATCATTTATTAATGTTGTTTGAATTTAGTTTTCTGTGACTAGAAAATTGTTTAACCCAAAAGATTGCTGTAGAAGTAAGGCTGACCTCTGCCCAGGTCTTGTTTTATGTCTATCCAAAGCTTGTGTTTAGGGTCCCCCAAATTAGATTGACTTACCTGCTGATATACATCTCAAACTGACCTTTTGGAAACTACCTACTATCTGTGTGAAACCAATCAGGCAAATGTCCTAATGCTCTTGTATAAATTCTAAATAGTGTAACTGGAGGAGTTATAAAGACTTGAGGACAGAGTCACCCCTTCTTTCTGGTTCTCTTCCTACCAAATAAATTTCTTTCTAAAACTATTTCAGATTTTGGGGTTCATTCTCACAACTGACCTTTTAATCTTTGTCTCTTTCCCTGAGCACAGGTGAGTAATTCTGAATGAATATCCTTGGTAGCAGCCTTGGGATTTCCAGATGGCAACAACTTTCAGGTCTCTCTGTGGATGTTGACTGGCAATAGGAGGAATGTCCTGCCTTGGAAGGAATGACCACTGTTAGAAGAAAGAATCCAAGCACTAATCTGACTTGCCAGAACTAGTTGGAGTTTCCTGAGGCACCCTGTGTTCCTAATATCAACACTGGGAACCAGATAGGTGTGGTAACACCTAGACAACAGTATGGACAGTAGATAGTCCAGATCTAGTGCTGGAAGAACAGTGAAAGCATCCATTATAGGCCTGAAGCCCTGGTATAGAAAGCATCACTTGGCCCATCACTCAGCCCTGGCATAGAAGATCAGAATCCACATCCCAGCAGTGGCAGTACTCGAGCCCTGGCACAGGAGAACAATGGTCAGCCCATTATAGGGCAGTGGGTATAGTCAGGGACTTTCCCAAGGCCTACAGGAGAAATGGCAACACTCAGACCCCAGTAGTAGTCTCATTAGACAGCAGCAAAGGCCTGATAGTGACAGAAGTAGTGGGAATGGCATGGGCTTCAGTGTCAGTAGGTATCATCAGAGGCCCCAGTGGCATCAGAATAGACAGAGCCACAGGAGAATAGGCATTGGCATGGGCAGTGACAAAGGCAGGCCTGGGGTATCCCTCTGCTTACTGTAATCTGGGTCTTCTAAAATGTTACTAGTATAATAATACTCAGTGGTCACTTCCCTAGGAGAGACTTGGTAGACTGGCTGGTGGCACTAAGAGGTGGTTTGTTTCTTGTGACAAGCAAAGGTGAAACTGTCTTTCCAACCCCCATGAAGAAGAAGGGTAGTGTCTTAGAGGGCTCTTGGAGGCAGCAGGGGTGGGGGTGGGGCAAGAATTTGGTATCTCTGCCACCTTTCCCTGGAATCCCAGAAAGAGGGGTTTCTTGGCTATTGGGTCAGGTAATGTGGATCTCAGTATTGGGCGTGGCACTAGAATAATATGCATGCAAGAGAATAATAATCTCTTAGCTAATTTACCTGATGACTTTGATCTTGAGGATGATTGGTGGTACTTATGCAGAAGTTATGATTATCTTTTCTGTGGTCCTGATATTCCAGGTGTGATTCATTGTTGCCTTTTTATATTGGGAAACCCACTGAAAGCTATAAAAGATTTGGCATTACCTATCATATGGACCAGCTTTGTAGTTTTGAGACTCAGTTCTTTGGAAGATGGTGGAGAGTAGGTTTGGGAAGGGCAAGTCCTAGAACTTCTGGTCTTACTTTTGTCATATTTGATTGCTTTTATAAATTTGACTTAGTTCCCTATATATTTGAGAAATGAGACCTTTATCAGAGAAACTTGCTGTAGAAATTTTTGATATTACTTCATTGTCTATGGTACCTTTAGCAACATGTAGTTTCCCTGGTTATTATTATTAGGTCTATTTTTGCTTTTGCTTTGTCTGAGATCATGATTGCTATATCTGCCTTTTCTTTTTACTTACTCAGAAGCATAATAGAGAACATAGAAATTCTGCTCCATCTCCTTATTTTAATCCTCTGTGTGCCTTTCTGCTTCAAGTGTGTCTCGTATAAACAAAACATTTTTGGATTGTACTTTCTAATCCATTCTGCTATCTGCTTCCATTTTATGGGTGAGTTTATCCCATTAACATTCACAGTTATGATAACTAACTGTATTTTCCTCCATCCTATTTTCTTGTTTATCCTTCTTTCTCTCTTTTCATCCTGTCAAAAATCTTTTTATCCTCCTCAAAATTCTATTTTGCTTCTGACTAAAGCCTCCCTTAATCTGTCCTCCCTTTTTTCATGCCTCCTCTCCTTATCCCCTTCTCCTATTTCCCTCTTGAGTAAGATAGATTTCTATACCCAAATGAGTATGTATGTATACATATGTACATGCATATGTGTATCTCTCTCTCTCTCTCTCTCTCTCTCTCTCTCTCTCTCTCTCTCTCTCTCTATATATATATATATATATATATATATATATATATATATATCCTTCCCTCTTTGAACCAATTCTGATGAGAATGAGGTTCAAGCATTGCCCGTCTCTCCTCATTCTCCCCCATCTTCTCTTATGTGAGAAAATTTGTCCCCTTCTTCTCACTCCCCTCTTCTCCCAATACATCCCTTTTTCTTACCCCTTCATTTTTTTTGAGATCATTCCAATATAATCAACTCACACTGGTGCCCTCTGTCTATTTCGAGTGCTTCTCACTACACTAAGAATAACAAAGTTCTTAAGAATTGTACGTATTATCTTTCCATATAGGAATAGAAACATTCACTTTAGTGAGTTTCTTATGATTTCTCTTTCGTGTTTACTTTTTTTTTTTACAATTACATTCTAATAATTTAATGCCCAAAAGCCCTGTACAACAACTGCAAGGGACTGGGATTATCACAGTATGCAAATGTGCTAGGGAAATCATTACCAGGGTAGGCCCCTTCATTTTGGTGGATTTAACATGAGAAGAATGATCCATGCTAAATGACAGAATTTCATTTTACAGCTGTACTAACCAAGTACATAAAAGCTTGACTATATCCCAGTAGCTTCTCAAAGATTTTTCCCATAGTGTTAGAAGGAAAAATAATGAAATCTTACAAATGTACAGTTAATAGGACCCTGGTGGACAGTAACTTCAAAAATGCATGGTCTATGAGACATTAAAGGCTTGATTTTAGTTTCTGCACTATTCCTGTTAATAACAATGTCCAATTAAAACATCTGTAAAATACTGATAGTTTTAATTTTACATAAAATTTCCAAAACAACTGTTACACAGTATAATAGGTATCTGCAATGAATAGGTTATTAATGGTAATATTATTTTAAATTAAAATCAGGCTCTAAATTTAAATTAGTCATTTCTGGCTAATGAAGAGAAAAAAAAGTCACCCGTGATGGGAATAATACAGCAGATAATCTAGTTTTCATCATTTGTTAAAGCAAATTCACTTGATTGCTTGGTCTAAGGGATAATTCATTTTACTTCCTACATGTTTCATTTGCCTAAAATATTTTATGGATTTTACAGTTGCAATCAGTACTAAAACTATAGGCTGATATACCTTTTAACATTGTTTTATAATTTAAAAAACTGATTCAACTTTATTCACACACTGAATACTCCCCCCTCCCAGAGTATTAGTTAAAAGAAAAGCAGAACACCATCCCTATGGTAGATTTTCTCTCCTAGGACTGTCTAATCTGATGAACATTTTAAAAGGAATGGCACAAAATTTCAGCTTTTGTTTCTTTATGTTTTATCAAGTTTATAAAATAAAAGAAGAGGGATTAGGATTAGTAAGGTTTAGTAACTGGGTAAAAGTCCAATACCTTTCCCTCTAATTAATTCACAACAAAAGAAGGTTACAAAGTGATAAGAGCATGTTTCTGTGTATTCTGGCCGAATAAGTTTTCAAAAACACATTCTGGGAAATAAAAAGTTACATTTCCAAGTTTCATGTTGCCCTCCTTTCTTATAGTAAATGTTGTAGGAGGTGGTCCACAGCATGTGGGAAACTCTCACAGGTTAAGTAAGGAGCTGGATTAATTTTCTCTTCATCTGCTGCTCGATATTTCCCAGTCTTCACCAAGATACCTCTCATGCCAATACTCTGAGCTCCATCAACATCATCTCTGCAGTCATCTCCAATCATGACGACTTCTTCCAGTATACAATCAATGCCACACAAAGCTTCCAAGAAAAATTTTCCCTCTGATTTCCCTACAACTATGGCTTTGGTGTCTGTAGTGTATTCCAACCCAGTAACAAATGGTCCAGGTCCCAAGGCTAAGCCATCTTTCCTCTTATAATATCTGGCTTTGTGTATTGCTGTAAGAGAAGCACCATTCAGTAATAGTCAGAATGTTTGATTTAGAACTTAGTAATTAAAATGTTCTGGTGCCAACCCTATGGCTACAGCAGTAGGATCATTTACTGGTATTCCTTGAAAGTCTGGTAGTGCCTGGTCATCAATCAGCAACATAGGCCTAACTTGCTTCTCCTGCACTAGGTTTCTAGCTGCTGTCAGAGAGGTGAATATCTCATGCTTGGCCATATCAAAATTCATTTTTCTCAGTCTCTCTAACAATTCCGACTTGCTCTCCTTGGTTGTATTTGTCACAAATCTAATGGCAACAGGAGCAGTACGTAACCTTTTAAGAGTGTCCTGTGCGCCTGGTACAGCTGCATCTTCAACATGAAGTGTGCCACTGAGATCCACCAAAACAGCTTTTAATGCACGGAGCAAGTCTCCATCCTTCATTCCCCTGGGCCAACTGCTGCCACCTCCGCTATTTCTTCCGTCCTGATGCGGCCCAAAGAGAACATGCCAGCCATTGGCCTCAGAGCAGAGTCATGCTTACTTTTTAATGTTTCTCTTAAGTCTTATGTTTGAATCTTAATTTTTCTACTGAGCTCTGTCTTTTCATTAGCAAAGCCTGAAAGTCCTCTATTTCATTAAATATATATTTCCCCCCTGGAAGGATTATACTCAGTTTTGCTGAATTGGTGATTCTTGGTTTGAATCCTAGCTCCTTTGCCTTCCAGAATATCATTTTCCAAGATGTCTACTGCTTTAACATAGTGTTAGAATGGTAAAGCTCAAAGTGATCTGAGACTGGAGGTAAACCAACAGTAAAAGGAGCTTTTAAAAGATACTTTGGGAGAAAAAGGAGAAACAAAGGAGGAACGGATGCTTTGCTTGGGATGGGTGGGATGCTAGTAACTTACAACAGAGAAAAGGAAGAGCAGGTAAGTGCTGATTTTGCTTCTATTTTCTTTGCAAAGGAGAATGACTTTTATAGTGGAGCTCATAGGACAAAAATATTGTAGCAGGGAGTTCATGCTCAAGCAAATAGGGAAAATAGTAAAAGAGCACCTTGCTGGGGGATGATTCTGGGAAGATGGTTCATTTAGGGTTAGATTTTCTCCATAAACAAGACAAAATATCACCTTAAAGTGAATATAGAGTGGCAAAAATAAACAGAAGTTGGGGTAAAGCTGTTGTCCTTCTAAGACAATTTGAGAGGACCTGAGGAAAGACTTGACTTCCAGGAGTGGAGGTTTGGTCTGATTGAATTGGAAATAGCTCCATGAATCAACAAATAGCAAGCCCTGGAGGAGGCTGGGTGGGAAGAAGCCCAGGTCTCTGGAACTTTTGCTGTAGCAGAGGGGTGGGGACCCTGTTGGCTGTGAGTACTTGTAGGAGATCAGAATCCTGGGTTTCAGTTCCAGGGCACAGAAGACAACTAAAATTTGCAGTGATGGGAGGGACCCCAGGGAGCAAATGTATTTGTAAGACATTGTGGCTAGGGGCCCTAAACAGGACTTAGGGGAAGAGAGGTGTACCCTGGATAAAGTTTAGAAATAACAATAAAAAAGACCTGAGGCCTGGGGTGCCATTACCCACAACTCAAGACTAGACCCTGATTATGATAATAAGCTGTTAAAAATAAAATATAACAAAATAAAAGTGAGCAAGCAAAGGAGAAAGAACCTGACCATAGACAGCTACAATAAGAAGGGAGAAGATCTGGATTCATGTTCAGAGGAAGATAGTGAAGTTTAAAAAGCCACTTCTACCCCCAAAGAGCAATGTCAAATGGTCACAAGCTCAAAAAGAGTTTTTGAAGAACTTAAAAAGGACATCAAGAATTAAATAAGAGAGGTCAATATAAAATTAGGGGAAAAATAAGAGCAATCCAAGAAAATAAAGAAAATTATGAAAAGAAAGTCAAACAATTAGAAAAAGAGATCCAAAAACATAAGGAAGAAAATAACTCTTTGAAAACTAGAATTGGGCAAGGGGAAGTGAATGACATTATAAGACACCAATAAATAATAAAGCAAAATCAAAAGAATGAAAAATAGAAGAGAATATAAAACACCTCATTAGAAAACAACCTATCTAAAGAATAAATTGAGAAGAAACTATAAAATTGTTGAATTACCTGAAAGTTACAATAATAAAAAGGAATCTTGATATAGTATTACAAAGAATTATTAAGGAAAAATGTCATAAAGTTCTAGAATAAGAGGGTAAAGTAGAAAAAGAAAAAAATCCGCCAATCACTTCCTCATCCCAGGATGAAAACTTACAGGAATGTCATTGCTAAGTGTCAAAGCTCCCAGGTTAAGAAGAAAATGTCACAAGCAACAAGAAAAAACTAATTTAAAGGAAAACACAAGTTCCTATACTAAAAGACCTTGGAACATTATACTTTGAAGAGCAAAAAAGTTCTTGTTGTGACCAAAAGTAACTTACTCAGCAAAGTTGAGTATAATCCTGAATGGAAAAAAAATGGACATTTAATAAACTGAAAGATTTTCAGGTATTTGTGACAAAAAGACCAGAACTCAATGGAAAATTCAACAGATAAGATCTAGGAGAAATATAAGGTAAACATTAAAGACCAATTATAAGTGACTCAATAAGGTCAAACTGTTTTCATCTTATACGTGAAATATTCTTAAAACTGTCATCATTACTTGGGTAGTTTGAAAGGAAGGTTGGGGTTGAGTTGAATACTATAGGGTGATTCTAAAGAGCAACTGATACAGAGGTAGCAGGTGGATGTGAAGGACTGTTAGTGAGGAAACCTAACTCTCATTGAATGTGGGTTAAAAAGGAAACAACATATAAATCTAGTAGGATATAAAAGTCTTCTAAATTTATAAAGAAATAAGAGGGGGGTGGCTAGGTGGCACAGTGAATAAAAGTGCCGGCCTCGGAGCTGGGATGACCCGGGATCGAAATCGGCCTCAGAAACTGAGCACCCACACATAAATAATGACTAGCCGTGTAACCTTGAGCAAGTTACTTAACCCCAATTGCTTTAAAAAAAAAAAAGAAAGAAGAGGGCTAGGGGACAAGATAAGGAAGGGACTTTTAGAAAGGTGCATAGATTAAGATTTAGGAGAGTAAGTAGAATAAGAAATAGGAGGGTAAGGGTAGATGATTAGGAAGGAATTCTTTAAAGGATGTGGATTAGAGAGGTAGTGATTAGAAATAAACTAGATGTGTGAGGAGGGATAGGGTAAAAAGAGACTGAGAAAGACAATAGCAAAAAAAAAAGGATAAAGTGAAATATACAAATAGTAATTACAACTTCGAATCTGAGTGGGATGAAGTCACCCATAAAATGGAATGAATTAAAAATCAGAATCCAACAATATGCTGCGTACAAGAAGCACATTAAAAATGAGAGACCCACCAGAGTTAAAATCAAGGGCTGGAGTAGAGTTTATTATGCTTCATCTGATGCAAGAAAAAAGAAAACAAAAAGCAGGGGTAGTAGCAATCATGACCTTGGACAAAGTTAAAGCTAAGATAAATTTAATTAAAAGAGATAAACAGGGAAACAACATTATGATAAAAGTTATTATAGACAATGAAGCAATATTAATACTATATTAAAACCTATATGCACCAAATATTATAGTATCTAAATTTTTAAAAGAAATGTTAAAGGAATTATAGGTGGAAATAGATAGTAGTACTATAATAGTGGGGGGCTTTAATCATCCCCTCTCAGAACTAGATAAATCTACCAAAAAAAAGAAAGAAGTCAAGGAAGTGAATAGAATTTTAGATAAGCTAGCTATGATAGATATCTGGAGGGAATTGAATGGAAATAGAAAGGAATACACCTTTCTCAGCAGTACATGGTGCCTTTACAAAAATTAACCATATATTAGAGCATAAAAATTTTATAGTTAAAAGAAGAAAAGCAGAAATACTAAATACCTGCTTTTCAGATCACAATGCAATAAAAATTATATGTAATAAAGGATCATGGAAACATGAATAAAAAATGAATTTGTAGACTAAGAATCTAATCTTAAAGAATGAGTGGGTTAAAGAACAAATATAAAAATAATAAATAATTTCATCAAAGTGAATGACAATAATGAGACAGTATATCAAAACCAATGAAATACATACAGCAAAATGAGTAATCAGAGGGAAATGTATATCTGCAAATGCTTACAGCAATAAAATAGAAAAAGGTCAGACCAATAAGTAAATCAGACCAGGGTATGCAATTTTTAAAAAAAAAATCTAGAAAAAGAATAAACTAAAAATTCCAAATTAAACACTAAATTGGAAATCCTAAAAATTAAAGGTGGGATTAACAAAACTGAGTGTAAGAAAACCATTAAATAAACAAAACTTGGAGTTGATTTTATGGGGAAAAAACAATAAAATAGATAAGCCATCAGTTAATATGGTTAAAAAAAAGGGAGAGAAGAAAACCAAATTAGTAGTATGAAAAATGAAAAAGGTCAACATACTACTAACAAAGATGAAATAGAAACAGTTATGAGGAGTTATTTTGCCCAATTATGTACGAATAAATTTAAAAATCTAAGTGAAATGGGAGAATATTTATAAAAATATAAACTGCCTAAGTTAGGAGAAGAGGAAACAGAATATCTAAATAGATCTATTTTAGAGAAAGAAGTTAAACAAACAACAAATGAACTTCCTAAGGAAAAAAAGTTTCAGACCAGATGGATTTGCAAGTGAATTCTATCCAATATTAAAGGACAAATTAATTCCAATATTAAATAATTTGTAATAATAAGCAAAGAATGGGTCCTACCAAACTCCTTTTATGAAACAAATATGGAAGAATAAACCAAGAAGAGTAAAAACAAGGAAAGAAAATTATAGACCAATTTAACTTATAAATATGAATACAAAAATCCTAAACAAAATGATAGCTAGGAGATTACAACAACATATTACAAAGATTATACTATGTGACCAAGTGAGATTTATACCAGGAATGCAAGGATAGTTTAACATAAGTAAAACTATTGATATTATCAATTATATCAATAATAAAAGTAACAAAATCATATGATTTTTATCAATGGATGCAGAAAAGGCTTTTGATAAAGTACAAAACTAATTTCTATTAAAAAAAAAAAAACTCTAACAACTTAAAAGTTGTAATGGCAAGTAAAGTATTACTTTGCTGTTTGTTCCAGCTATTCAAGTGCCTTTGAGCCTTGTCTTTGATTGTGTCAAGTCTTTGTTGGAAACAGTATGCATTTATGTTGTTCTTAATAGCCTGAGGGAGTTTGGAGACCTTCCCTGCCCTTAATAGACCTAACAGTCATCACATGGAACCCATGGTGAGAGGAGCTTTCTGAGAGAGTAGAACAGGGAAGGTGGAATAGGAAGTAGCAGAGCAGAGAAGAGCTCGACCACAAGCTGGGGACCAAGCAGAACTGAAAGCAAAAATGTTTGTGATTTCAGCCCTCTGTCTGTCTCTTCTGTCTGTGTTGATATTACTCTGTCAGAATGAAGCATTCTGTCTGTTGAAAGAGGACTTTACTGCTGTTTACAGAAGTCCTGAAAGAGGACTTTACTGTTTACAGAAATCCTGAAAGGGGACTTTATTGCTGTTTAATGGAGTACTGGGACTTTCTATTGATTTATGTTTGATTTCTCAGACAGGAGTTTTGTCTGTTGTTTTGTGTTACTTTGTCAGACAGGGATCCAACCTCCAAGGTCAGGGGAGGCCGGGTCTTACCTTATTCTGGCCTTCAGTGTACACCTGGTCATAGTACAGCTACATTCCCCAAGAATGGAGTTCCAAGCCAGGAGAGTCAAAGAGTAACAAGACTTTATTTAGCAGTTTCTTATGCAATTACATCCTACTTCTAACTGATCAGCTAAGAGTTCAGAGTATATAGTGTATAATTGTATAGCCATCATAAACTCCTATCTTTGGGAGTACAACATTGTCCTTGGTCCCACACACCTCTCACATCACAGCCAAGTACTCTGTATCAGATTCTGAGTACTGGGCAGGATGTTCCAAACCTCCCTAAACCTCCCCAAACCTCCCTGGAATCTCAAGGCTCTCTTTCCTTGAAGACCCTATCAGTTGGCAACAAGTCAGAAGGTCACAGAGCACCCTTCCTGGAGCAGAGCTGTCTCATGGGAATGTCTGATTTACCTCCATAGGGTTACTGTAGAGTCAACATGCTCCGGGTCTCATGCCTCCAGGGGAACTGCACATATACTCCCAAATATGTCCCTTTCTTATTTAGCACAGAGCACCTACAGATTGTCATGGAAGGACTGTCGAGGGGGAGAAGTGTACAAAGAGGTTAAGGTGGATTTAAGGAGGGACAAGAGAATTTTCATAAGGCAGGGGAGGAGGAAACAAAGGACAACAAGGAGAGCACCAAAATAAATAAGGGGAGTTACTAACATTTGTAACCATCCTTTTGATTTAGATAGCCAATTAATTATATTTCATGGGTGTAACACAAATAGGATGAAATCTATAATCACACTTCAACAAAACTCAGTTTCTGCTAACTTGTCTTTCACAAATTTTAGTATCCTTCAAAGCATCTAATTTTTGCTGAAAGTCTCTACTTTAACTTATGACCTAAATACAAAGACACAGTGGTCGAAATTATCAATGCTAGTAGACAAAATAATAGTACAAATACCTACTAGATATACATCGAGCAAGAATACAATGAATACAAACAATATTCCATACAGAGGAGTCATACATAGACAGGTGTATCCATAAGTACATTGGAGAAGGAGAATAGAAGATACAGTTGCAATTAGTCCCATGATTAAAAAGGTCCAAAAATTGCTTTTGTGCAGGTTCCCCAGAAATCTGAAACCAAAAGAGGGTGGTTCTACAAACAGTATGACATCATAAACACTAATACATTGTTTGAGAGTACAGTTAAAACAGGGTATATTCCAATAAAATATAATATGGACTTATATCATCTGTAAATGATTTACATTAGTAGAAGTAAGGAAGGCTTGAAGGGGTCAAATACAGGTAGTCACAATTACAGTTATATATGAAACAAGTGATACAACAGGGGTAGGTGTCTTGAAACATAAATCAGGATGGAACCAGTTCAGTTCATATAGAAAGCAGATTGATCATAGCAAGAAACATAAACCCCTTTCCCCAAACTAAAAACACCTCTAATTTGGTCTCAATAGTTAATCCAACCAATTGTATTAATACTCAATAGCTCTAACATTACCTTGAAATGCACAATGACTTACACATATATATGGAGAAACAATACTGAACTTAGTTATAAAATACAAGGAAGTATTAAGAATGTATATATGATATTCAGAATGGGAAAACTTAATTGGAAGTCATCCCACACAGTTCCCACTCCTTTTATACTTTGAAGTTTCCTTACTTTTCTTAATTCTAATTCCTGTCATTGCATTGACAATATGCAAGGGGGCAGTCCCCTTTATGAGTACAGATACAGAGATTCAAAAGAAAACAATAACAAACAGTTGTCCCTTCCAAAATCCAAAAGGCTCTTTTCATGCTGTTGTCTGGCTGGGGTATACCATCTGATGGGAGTCCTCTGGTTGTTTTCCATCCATCCATCCTCAGCATCACATTCCAGAGCCTTTTTCTTCTGCCTTCTTTCATTCGCTTTCCTACAAAAGTAACCTTTGAACCAATTTAAATTACCCATCCTGAACCCTTATCATTCTTACAAAATTAAAATTGGAGTCTTGGTCAATTGTCATGATCACACATTAAAACCAGTTTCTTATATTTTTGCATTAATCCATTATTAATTCCTCCAACAGGAGGATGGAATTTCACTAAGGGATTTACATTATACTAACAATTACAACAATTAAAATATTTACTAAGTGGTCCAGAAACTATTCTCCTTTTAATATTAATTAATTATAACAAAGCTGAGACAAATATGATACTAACTAAATACTAGAATAATATTCCCACAAACCCTTGATTTATTTGTCCTTATACTATTACAAAGAACTAAAGGACCCGGACTTATACAGGAATACCTATACTAATTCCTAAGCCTAATAGCTTAATCTTATTGCAACTTAAGATGTTCCCATCAGGATTATAAATTGTTGCTCTAATAGATTTGCATTTACTTCCCAAGCTTCCCTATCTTCCTGGGACTATGCTTAATATGAACTCACACTAAAATTTCTTTTCTCTCAACTAAAAATGTCTCTGATTTAATCCCAATAATTAATTCAGTCAATTGCATTAATACTTTGAAATACACTGGGACCTCATTCTACACAATACACAAATATAACTTTTCTATAGTAACTTTATAATCCCAATCGCAGTCTATGAGATAATGATTTAATATTGCATTTGTATCCTTATTTCTTCTTCTCAAATACGATTGAACTATTAATTATAAAATCACGTTACAAATCTTTCTGCCTTCCTAAATACTTCCTCATACTCTTCCCAACATACTTAAACCATCTTATACAAAGGTATCCAGACCACTATTTAGAGACAGGAGGATGCTTGGAAATCCCCATTTGTCCCTAAACCTTCTTATCTGCCTTCCATATTTCCAATCAAACCTTTATTTATCCTTCCAAATCTCTCAAATCCATTATCGGATTATTCACCTTTCCTTTCACAAAAATTTTTTTGAACTCATCCTGGTAAAGCCAATTGTTAGAGATCCTTTTTAATCTTTTGTACATAGACTTTGCTGCTTCTCAGAAAGTCAAGTTCATTGTTTAGGAGCTTCATAACTAAAACAAGCTCCCTTCCCAGGCTGAATGACCTTGCCTAATAGAGATAATTTCTAGGGGCTTTGACAGTTTTACAACATCATACAGTAGCAGGAGTACTGTTCTGAATGAGCAGAACTAGTCAAAATAAAGTTTTCACACAGTCTCTTCCTTTCCACATATAGTAATCAATTAACAATTTTAGGTTTTAGCATTAAAACAAATTCCCACAGTTTCATCGAATCATTCTGATTATAAGCAATTAACTACAGATAATATCTAATGCACTAATGGGCAGATTTCTCTACTTGCTGTCCCTCTCTCCCTGCTTCCTTTCCCAGGACTAATAAGATTGCTTCCCCATAATCTCATTCCAAAGATCTTATAAATCATTTCTTCATAAGAATATTTCCCTTTTTCAAAAACAGTTTATCCTGACATCATTAACTACTATACAATTCCTAAATTCTCTGGTCATAAATTTTTTCCCCAATAATTAACAAAATTTATACAAGGAGGTCTCATAGGTCTTTTCTTCACATAATAAGCAATAATTACTTTTCACAAGTATACTTTTGTAAATGCTTGATTTATGCAATAACACCAAATAGCTCGGTTAAACAATCTTACAAGTTTAAACAATCTTAACTGAAACTTCTTTTTAAACAAAGACAGACCTGGAAGCTTATGATTTCCCAAATTACAATACTCCAAGACTTTAAGAGGAACTGCTTCTCATACAACATAGATAATACAACTTTTTACCAGTAACAATATCATAAACAATTATCATGTTCTTAAATTTGAACTCTGAAATAAAAACAGATGAATTACCAATCTGGTGACCTCAAAACTCCAGTTTTTGAAGTTACAAAGAACTAAAATTTTCTTGATTCCACACAACTGATCAACTTATCACTAGAAATCAATTCACATAGATGGTGAATGTGGTGATCCATAAACCTTCAAATTAACATAAATACATCCTTAGATGAAGCAAGCTTGAAAGCCACATCCCTACATTTTCCTTTCCTTTTTTTTGTTAATAAGTGAGTCAAGAAATGCTTGTTCACATGCCACTTTGATTTGAGGAAAAAAATTCCTTTATTATTTCTTATCACCTTCTCCTCACTCCACTTGGCCAGAGTGGAATGAAGAGGAGGAAATTTTTAAAACTTTTAAAGATCTTAAAACTTCTGTTCACACCTTTTAATGCAAATGGTTTATACCTGATAATTCTTTCTATACTCTATGACTTAATATTACCATTATGTAATCTATAAAATAAAATATTTTTCTTTTCTCTTTCTCTCTCCTCAGCCTGCAGTCAGAAGCAGGGGTGGAAGGGGAAGGGAAAGAGATAAGAGCACTCCAAGGAAAGTCCAGCTGCATTTTAAATCTTACAGAATGACAAATTACTCTCACTCATTCTCACAAAGACACACAAACAAAACAGAGAGAAACAGAAAATAACAGAATGGATCCAAAAGCTTACAGAAATAGTAGGAGATCTCCTGAAAACAGTTACATGGCACTCCAGGCCAGGAAATACTTACTTGATACTTTTCTTTTTATCTGTTTGTAATAGAGACAGCTGCATTACACTGAATGTTTCGAGCCTCCTTTGGCACTTTCCTTTCTGAGGTTAAACATGTCATTAATATATTCCATAGAAAAAGACAGAAATGGGGAAATGCTGGAGTCCCTCCTCCACTAGTCCCTCACTCCTCTCTCTCCTGGCTGGCTTAATCATGGGATTGTTACCCATCTTCCCAAGGTCTTTCAACAGCAGGATAACTCCTTGCCCTTTTAACTGCCTTATTTAACTGCCTTGCCCAAATCTCTGGTTCCTCTGGCTTAATCATGAGATCCTCACCCATCTTCCCACTTAACCTTCTCTGGTTTATGGGGACCTCCTCCCACCTACCTTTCTCTAGTTTATGGGGCACTCCATCTGGATTCCTGACAATTACGGTCCAGTTTCTCACCGCCCCCTCAGTCCCTGTTCAGGGCACCACTTGATGTGACCTCCAAGGTCAGAGGAGGCTGGGTCTTACCTTATTCTGGCCTTCAGTGTACACCTGGTTGTAGTCCAGCTACATTCCCCAAGAACGGAGTTCCAAGCCAGGAGAGTCAAAGAGTAACAAGACTTTATTTAGCAGTTTCTTATACAATTACATTCTAACTTCTACCTGATCAGCTAAGAGTTCAGAGTATATAGTGTATAATTGTATAGTCATCACAAACTACTATCTTTGGGAGTACAACATTGTCCTCAGTCCCACACACCTCTCACATCACAGCCAAGTACTCTGTATCAGGTTCTGAGTACTGGGCAGGATGTTCTAAACCTCCCTAAACCTCCCCAAACCTCCCTGGAATCTCAAGGCTCTCTTTCCTTGAAGACCCTATCAGTTGGCAACAAGTCAGAAGGTCACAGAGCACCCTTCCTGGAGCAGAGCTGTCTCATGGAAATGTCTGATTTACCTCCATAGGGTTACTGTAGAGTCAGCATGCTCTGGGTCTCATGCCTCCAAGGGAACTGCACGTATACTCCTAACAAGACAGAAAGTGATTTGAGACGATAGCACCAGCAATATGTGTAAGTAATGTTGTAGCTCTTTTAAGGCTAATGTATGTAAATATGGTTGTGACTTTGTTAAGCTTTGTCTTCCTAGAAACAGAAACTGAATGACTTGGAGTGAAATAGTCCCCATAGGCTGAGATAAAGAACCAGAGTGAGAGCTGTCTGCATGTGAATCCAGGCAAAGAGCTGGGAGTGTAGAAAAGGAGCCATGGGATTTGGAAGTCAGCCTTGGGTTAAGATGAAAGAAGACTTTACTTGGGTATTCTATATTGATTGAGAAGATTGTGAGCTAGTGAATGCTATGTTTTGTTTAAGACTATGTGGCCACCTTAGTAATAAGATGTTATGTCATATTGTTGTGAATGTTGGATTTAGTTTCTTGAATGTTTTCCTTTAATAGAGTTCACTATACTATGCTATTAGATTCCTAATACAATAGTACAAGATATTCACAGCAGAAATCCTCAGGAGAACTGTTCATGATTGGCTTTACAAAAGCATAAATGGATTTTTCCTTAGATTGATAAGAAACATTTACCTAAAATCATCAACAAGTATTATTTGTATTGAGCTTAATCCTGAAGACTTCCCAGTAAGATCAGGTATGAAACAAAGATGCTCACTATCACAATATTATTCAACATTGTATCAGAAATCCTAGCAATAGTAACAAGAAAGAAAAAAAGAAAAAGGAGTTAGAATGGGCAATGAAATAATAAAACTATCTCTTTTTGCAGATAATATGATGATATATTTGGAAAATCCTGTAGATTCAACTAAAAAGTTTGTTGAAACAATTAATAGTTTTAGCAAAGTAACAGAATATAAAGTCAACCCATATAAATTATCAACATTCCTATATATCACCAGCAAAACCCTACAAGAAAAGATAGTGAGAGATACCCCATTTAAAATAACTCTAGACCTGCCAAAACAAATCTAGGAACTATATGAATAAAATTTGCATGTGTGTACACACACACATATTATTTAAACCTGATTTTATATATATATATATATATATATATATATATATATATATATGCAATCAGATTTAAATAATTGAAGAAATATTAATTGTTCATGGGCAGGCAGGGCCAATATAATAAAAATGACAATTTAACCTAAATTAATCTATATGTTCAATCCCAATCAAATTACCAAAAGAATATTTTACTAACTTAGGAAAAAGAACAGCAATTCATTTGGAAAAATAAAAAGTCAAGAATTTCAAAGAAGCTAGTAAAAAAAATGTAAAGGAAAGAGGTTTAAAAGTACAAGATCTTTACATTATAAGGCAATAATTATCTAAGCTATCTGGTACTGTCTAACAAATAGAAATGGGGAGGCTAGGTGGTTCATCAGCCCTGGAGTCAGGAGGACCTCAGTTCAAATCCAGCCTCAGACACTTAACACCAAACTAGCCGTGTGACTTTGGGCAAGGCACTTAACCCCAATTGCCCTACCTTTCCACCTCCAAAAAGAAAAAGAAAAAGAAAAGAAATAGAAAGGTAGATCAATGGAACAAAGTAGACTCACACTACACATTCACCAAAGACTATGGTAACCTTGTGTTTATTATCCCCTTTGGGGATAAGAAATTATTATTTGGTAAAAAAAAAATTGTTGGGAAAGTTAGAAAGCAATCTGGCAGAAATTAGACATAGATCAATATCTTACACCAGGGGTGGGGAACTTGTGGCCTTCTGAGGTCCTTGAGTGGAACCTTTTGACTGAGTCCGTGTTTTACAGAGCAAATACTTTTATTAAAAGGATTTGTTCTGGGCAGAGCCAAGATGGTGGAGTAGAAAAAGCAAGTTCAGGGCACTCTCCCCCCAGATCACCTCCAAACTGTGCTGGAAGGACCAGCAAAGCACTCTGGGAACCGGCAGCACAGCGTGTGGAGAACTGAGCCCAGGTCCGTGTGAGCTGTGGTTTTAGCCCCAGGGAGGCTGGGCCAGCAGCCAGCTGGAGGGACCCCAGAACACCAGCTGCTGTGGTGAGTCCAGAATTATCAACACAGACATGCCTAGGACAAAGTGAGAGGTTAGTGCCCTATGGACTTTGGGACCAGTATTTGGGGAATGCGTCCGCTTCCTCCCCTGGGGGCTAGAAGCCGCTGAGGAGACATGCCATTTTGCAGTTTTCAGTGGCAGCTCCAGCTCCTGGCCTGTGAACTGTAGGGAGATACAGCGATCAGTCTTGGGGGGTAATCACTCTTGCTTTAACCTCCCTGGATCTGGATTGTAGTCTGGGGTGGAGGTTGTGGGGTGGGTATCCAGCTTGCCAGAACCGGAAGTTGTGAAGACCCCACATGTTCGGGAGGAAAGCTCCCCTGTCTGGTGGTAGAGTCCTACTGTGGCAACAAGCCCAAAAGTCAAGTGATTAAGTGGCAACATGCCAAGGCAAAGGAAACAAAATAAACAGAAAAATGTGTTATTAGACTCCTATTTTGGGGGCAAAGAGGATCGAAGCATGGAACAGTCAGAGGACTGTGAGGTCAGAAATCCTGCTCCAAAAGCCCCAAAGGAAAATATGAGCAGGTTACAGGCTATAGGGGACCTTAAGAAGGACTTTAAAAATCAAATAAGAGAAGTGGAGGAAAAATTGGAAAGAGAAATGAGAAGGATGCAGGAAAAGTATGAAATGAGGGTCAATAGCCTGACTGAGGAAAACAACACCTTAAAAAATAGACTAACTCAAATGGTAAAGGAGGCCCAAAAGGGCAATGAGGAGAAGAATGCCTTAAAAAGTCAAATTTGCCATATGGAAAAAGAATCTCAAAAACTCACTGAGGAGATTCATTCCTTCAGAGTTAGACTGGAGCTAATGTTAGTTAATGACTTTATGAGAAATCAAGATGCTGTTAAGCAGATCCAAACAAATGAAAGATTAGAAGGCAATGTGAAATATCTCATGGGAAAAACCACTGACCTGGAAAATAGATCCAGGAGAGATAATTTAAAAATTATTGGACTACCTGAAAGCCGTGATCAAAGAAAGAACCTAGAAATCACCCTTCAAGAAATTCTCAAGGAAAACTGCCCTGATGTTTTAGATCCAGAGGGCAAAATAGAGGTTGAAAGAATCCACAGATCACCTCCTGAAAAAGATCCCAAAAAGAAAACTCCCAGGAATATTATAGCCAGGTTCCAGAATCCCCAGATCAAGGAGAAAATACTACAAGCAGCCAGGAAGAAACAATTTCAATATTGTGGAAACACAATCAGAATAGCCCAGGACCTGGCAGCTTCTACACTGAGGGATCGAAGGGCATGGAATATGATATTCCAGAGGGCAAAAGAACTGGGAATGAACCCAAGGGTCACCTACCCAGCAAAACTGAGTATTTTGTTTCAGGGGAAAATATGGTCATTCAGTGGAATAGAGGACTTTCAAGCATTCTTGAGGAAAAAACCAGAGTTGAATAGAAAACTTGACATCCAGACACAAGAAGGAAGAGATGCCTGAGAAGGTAATCAGGGAAAAGAAATCAAAAGGAACTTATCAAAGTTGAACTATTTACATTCCTATATGGAAAAACAATAACTGTGACTGATGAAACCTTTCTCAGTATGAAAATAATGGAAGGGTGTATGGTCATGTGAATACATATGTGAATGTGTGTATATATGGTTATAATTATATGTGGATAGAGGGCATAGGTTGAATTTCTAGGGAAGGGATGATACTCAAGGGGTGAAATTATGAGGTGAGAGAGGAAAGTGGCAAGAGGAGATGGGGAGAGACAGGGTAGGGTAAACTCTCTCATGTAGAAGAAGCAAGGGGAAGTGGCTGCAGGGGAGGGGAAGAATAGGAAGGCAAGAAGGCAAAACCACATTCTCATTGAATTTGGTTCAGGGAGAGAATGACATGCATACTAAATGGGATATCTCACCCTGCAGCAGAATAGGGGGAAGGGGGATGAGAGGAGGGATGATGGATGGGAGGACATTCTTGGGGGGAGGGGAGGTTGGAAGTACCCACTGTAGAAGAGGGACAGGATCAAGTAGGGAATGGACCAGGTGGGGGGTGGGATGAGTGGGAGGGAATTATAAGCAGCCTTGTACAATATATCTACTATGGTAATGTTTTGCATAGCTACACATGTACAACATATACTCAATTACTTATCTTCCCAGAGGGAATGGGTGACAAGGGAGGAAGGGAATGGATCTGTAAATAGAGGTCTTAAAATTAAATGTTTCAAATATATATAAATGCTATTGTTAATACTCTTTTGCTTGTAATTGGGAGATAAGATGTGCAGGCATTGGGGCACAGAGATTCACCTTGCTCTAATGGAAAAGTCGAAGGGGATTTGGGAGAGAGCAGATTGGAGGAAGAGATATCTTGTGGGACTGCTAATCTGGGATAGTGGGTAGGGGGAAAACGGGGGAAAAATTGTAACTCAAAATCTGGCGGAAATGAATGATGTAAAACAGAAGTTAATAAAGCATTTGTTTAAAAAAAGTGAAGTTTGGATTCAGTCAAAGGGCCATACTTGAGGACCTAGAGGGCCACATGTGGCCTTTAGGTCACAGGTTCCCCATACCTGTCTTACACCATTTACCAAAATAAGGTAAAAATTAATATATGACCTAAATATAAAGGGAGATAGTACAAGAAAATTTGAAGAATATGGAGTGTATTACCTATCAGAGTTATAAATAAACAAGAGTTAGAAAGCATTGTGAAATGTAAAATAATAATTTAAATTACATTAAATTAAAAAGGTTTTTGTACAAATAAAACCAATGTAGTCAAGATTGGAAGGAAAGCAGAAAATTGGGGAGGGGGAATTTATAGACAGTTTCTCAGATAAAGGTCTCATATCTCAAATACATAAAGAACTTTGTCAAATCTATAAGAATATGATTCTTTCCCCAATTGATAAATTGTCAAAGGATGTGAACAAGCAGTCTTCCAATGAAGAAATCAAAACAATTTATAATCACATGAAAAATGCTCTAAATCATTATCAATTAGAGAAATGCAAATTAAAAAAACTTTGGGATATCATTTTATACCTATCACATTGGCTAAAATGAATGAAGGGAAAAGTGACAAATGTTCAAGGGAATGTGGAAAAATGGGACATTAATTCACTGTTTGTGGAATTGTAAATTAATCCAAACATTTTGGAGAGTAATCTGGAATTATGCCCAAAGAATTATTAAACTACCTATACCCTTTGATCCATCCATATCACTATTAGATCTATTTACCAAGATGATTAGGGAAAAAGGAAATATTCTAAAATATTTAAAATAGCTATCTTTGTGGTGGCCAAGAGCTAGAAATTGTGGGGATGCCCATCAATTGCAGAATGACCGAACAAGTTATGGTATATGATTGTGATGCAATACTACTGTGGTATAAGAAATTATGAACTCAATGATTTTAGAAAAACATGGAAAAACTTGTAAAAAATAACGAAGAATGAAATGAACATAACCAAGAGAACATTGTATTCACTAACAGCAATATTGTTTTAAGAACAACTTTGAGTGACTAAGTCATTTTGACTATTACAAATAACTAAATTAACTACAAAGGACCTATGAAGGAAGATGCTAGCAGCACCCAGAGGGAGAACTGATACATAGAAGTATGTATAGTATGGTTTTACAAATATTTGTCTAATGGTAGTCATCTTGAGGGTGAGGAGGGGAGAAGAGGGGGAGAAAGAAAGTTGCATGATAACTTTATTATATATATAAAAGGAAAAGCAAGTTGTACAGTTTTATGTGCAAGTCTCATTTTTTTCTATTCTACTTTGTTATGGAAATGCTTGTTTTATTTCTTATGTTCACAATAAAAAAATAAAAATGAAAAAGCAAAATGGAGAGTAAGTACCTAGCTGCCCTTGGTGAATTTCAAGTCCCCTTGCCCATTTGAACTATATCCACAGGTCTTGAAAGAAATGACAGATGTGCTTGCTGAATCCTATGGCAGATCATAGAAAATGAGAAAGGTACCATAAGATTGAAGGAGGGCAAGTATCTTGATTTTCAAAGATTTTTTTAAAAGTCTTCAAAGTAGGCATGGCTAGGTGGCACAGTGAGTAGAGCACTTGCCCTAGAGTGAGGAGGACCTGAGTTCAAATCCAGCCTCAGACACTTAACACAAAAACTAGCCGTGTGACTTTGGGCAAGACACTTAACCTCAATCGCCCTCCAAAAAGCAAAAAATAAAAATAAATAAAAATAAAAAGGAGTCTTCAAAGTATAGGCCAGTGAGTTTAAAACAGAAAATTGAGAGTGGATCATTAAAGAGTTGAATGGAAAATATCTAGAAAAGAAAGTGATGATAGCAAAAAGCTAACATGGCTTCATGAAGAACAGATCATCCTTTGACCATTATTAGTTCTATACCCAAGGAGATCACACAAAGAGGAAAAGAATACTTAAATACCAAAATGTCTAAAGTAGTTCTTTTTTGGTAGCAAAGAATTGAAGACCAAGGAAATGTTCCTTAATTGGGGAATGGATGAGAAAGTTATGGTATATGAATGTGATGAAATACTACTGTGTTATAAGAAATGACAAAGGGGATGTTTTCAGATAAACCTAGAAAGACTTGTATGAAATGATCCCAAGTAAAGGAAGCATCACCATTTATATACAATTACAAAAATGTAGAGACAATCAACTCTGAAAGACAAGTAACTCTGATTGACACAATGACTCACCACAATTCCAAAGGACTCATGATGAAACATGCTATCCATCTCCAAACAAAAAAATGAGCTATTCAGAATGCAGATTGAAGTATTAAAAATGTCTTCTCTTTTCTTTCTGACACAACTAATGCGCTAATTGATTTTCCTTGGTTATACATATGTAAAGCCAAGCAAGAGCAGCTTTCCAAAGGACCACTGCTGTGAACAGCTTTCAAGGTTCTGATTACACAGTATAGCAAACTCTCTATTCAGTAAAAAACTAATACAAAACATTCACAGAAATCAAAGTACAGCATTCAGGATGCTATGGCATAACAACTTATCACTAAAATGGCCACATAGTTTTCACCAAAGTGGTCACATAGTTTTTAGCAAAAGATAACATTTTTTTGTAAATCCTTCATTTAGTAAGTCCTTAATGCAATAACCCTTAAGGTCCTTAATTGACAAAAAGTAAAAAAGTCAAAGTCTTCCACCCCTAGGTCACATTGTCTTAATCTCTTCAACCAAAATGTCTTCTTTCTTCTTAATTGGAGATTAGTTTCCAATCATTCTTAATTAGTAAGTCCTTAATTCAATCATCTAAATATAAAGGTCAAGGGGCGGAGCCAAGATGGCGGAGTAGAAACAGCTCATCCAAGCCACTCTGCCCCCAGATTCCCTCAAAACTATGTAAAAGGGGACTCTGAACAACTTCTGGAGCCCCAGCACCCACAGAATGACACAGAGAAGCTAACCTCCCACTGAGGACAGCCCAACAGCCCTGCAGGAAGGACCAGCACAGCGATCTGGGAGCCAGCAGAGCGCAGTGCGCAGAGAGCAGGGAGCCGAGCCGAGCCCAGGTCCCCGTGAGCCGAGGTTTTAGCCCTAGGGCGGCAGGGCCAGCATCCTGCTGGAGGGACCACAGAACACCAGCAGCTGTGGCGATTCCAGAATTATCAACATAGACATGCCTAGGACAAAGTGAGAGGTTAGTGCCCTATGGACTTTGGGACCAGTATTTGGGGAACACGTCGGCTTCCTCCCCTGGGGGCTAGAAGCCACTGAGGAGACACTCCATTTTGTAGTTTTCAGAGGCAGCTCCAGCTCCTGGCCTGTGAACTGTAGGGAGATCCAGCGATCAGTCTTGGGGGGTAATCGCTCTTGCTTTAACCTCCCTGGATCTGGATTATGATCTGGGGTGGAGGTCGTGGGTGGGTTTCCAGCTTGCCAGAAACAGAAGTTGCCCCCCCACACGTTCGGGACGAAAGTTCCCTATCTGTGCAAGGCCCTACTGTGGCAACAAGCCCAAAAGTCAAGTAATTAAGTGGCAACATGCCAAGGCAAAGGAAACAAATTAAACAGAAAAATGCAACCCTAGACTCCTACTTTGGGGGCAAGGAGGGTTGAAGCATGGAGTGGGAAGAGGACTGTGAGGTCAGAAGTCCTGCTCCAAAAGCCCCAGAGGAAAACATGAGTGGGTTGCAGGCCATAGAGGACCTTAAGAAGGACTTTAAAAATCAAATAAGAGAAGTGGAGGAAAAATTGGAAAGAGAAATGAGAAGGATGAAGGAAAAGTATGAAATGAGGGTCAACAGCCTGACTGAGGAAAACAACACCTTAAAAAATAGACTAACTCGGGGTAGAGCAAAGATGGCGGAGTAGAAACAGCTCATCCAAGCCACTCGGCCCCCAGATTCCCCCCAAACTATGTAAAAGGGGACTCTGAACAACTTCTGGAGCCCCAGTACCCACAGAACGACACAGAGAAGCTAACCTCCCACTGAGGACAGCCCAGCAGCCCTGCAGGAAGGACCAGCACAACAGTCTGGGAGCCGGCAGCACGCAACGTGCAGAGCGCAGGAAGCAGAGCCGAGCGGAACCCAGGTCCACGTGAGCTGAGGTTTTAGCCCCAGGACGGCAGGGCCAGCAGCCAGCTGGAGGAGCCCCAGAACACCAGCAGCCATGGCAACTCCAGAATTATCAACATAGACATGCCTAGGACAAAGTAAGAGGTTAGTGTCCTATGGACTTTGGGACCTGTATTTGGGGAAATGTGTCGGCTCCCTCCCCTGGGGGCTAGAAGCCACTGAGGAGACACTCCATTTGGTAGTTTTCAGAGGCAGCTCCGGCTCCCAGCCTGCAATTAATTGTAGGGAGATCCAGCGATCAGTCTTGGGGGGTAATCGCTCTTGCTTTAACCTCCCTGGATCTGGATTGTGATCTAGGGTGGAAGTCGTGGGTGGGTTTACAGCTTGCCAGAAACGGAAGTTGCCCCCCACACGTTCGGGACGAAAATTCCTCTAGCTGGCCTTAAAGCCATAGTGTGGCAACAAGCCCAAAAGTCAAGTAACTAAGTGGCAACATGCCAAGGCAAAGGAAACAGAAAAATGCAACCCTAGACTCCTATTTTGGGGGCATAGAGCGGGAAAAGGACTGTGAGGTCAGAAGTCCTGCTCCAAAAGCCCCAGGGGAAAACATGAGTGGGTTGCAGGCCATAGAGGACCTTAAGAAGGACTTTAAAAATCAAACAAGAGAAGTGGAGGAAAAATTAGAAAGAGAAATGAGAAGGATGCAGGAAAAGTATGAAATGAGGGTCAACAGCCTGACTGAGGAAAACAACACCTTAAAAAATAGACTAACTCAAATGGCAAAGGAGGCCCAAAAGGGCAATGAGGAGAAGAATGCCTTAAAAAGCCAAATTTGCCCGATGGAAAAAGAATCTCAAAAGCTCACTGAGGAGATTCATTCCTTCAGAGTTAGACTGGAGCAAATGGAAGCTAGTGACTTTATGAGAAATCAAGATGCTGTTAAGCAGATCCAAACAAATGAAAGATTAGAAGGCAATGTGAAATATCTCATGGGAAAAACCACTGACCTGGAAAATAGATCCAGGAGAGACAATTTAAAAATTATTGGACTACCTGAAAGCCATGATCGAAGAAAGAACCTAGAAATCACCCTTCAAGAAATTCTCAAGGAAAACTGCCCTGATGTTTTAGATCCAGAGGGCAATATAGAGGTTGAAAGAATCCACAGATCACCTCCTGAAAAAGATCCCAAAAAGAAAACTCCCAGGAATATTATAGCCAGGTTCCAGAATCCCCAGATCAAGAAGAAAATACTCCAAGCAGCCAGGAAGAAACAATTTCAATATTGTGGAAACACAATCAGAATAGCCCAGGACCTGGCAGCTTCTACACTGAGGGATTGAAGGGCATGGAATATGATATTCCAGAGGGCAAAAGAGCTGGGAATGAACCCAAGGGTCACCTACCCAGCAAAACTGAGTATTTTGTTTCAGGGAAAAATATGGTCATTCAGTGGAATAGAGGACTTTCAAGCATTCTTGAGGAAAAAACCAGAATTGAATAGAAAATTTGACATCCAGATGCAAGAAGGAAGAGATGCCTGAGAAGGTAATCAGGGAAAAGAAATCAAAAGGAACTTATCAAAGTTGAACTATTTACATTCCTATATGGAAAAGCAATAACTGTGACTGATGATATCTTTCTCACTATGAAAATAATGGAAGAAGGATGTGTGGTCATATGAATACATATGTGAATGTGTGTGTATATGGTTACAGTTATATATGGATAGAGGGCATAGGTTGAATTTGTTGGGAAGGGAGGATACTCAAGGGGTGAAATTATGAGGTGAGAGAGGAAAGTGGCAAGATGAGATGGGGAGAGACAGGGTAGGGTAAATTATCTCATGTAGAAGAAGCAAGGGGAAGTGGTTGCAAGGGAGGGGGAGAATAGGAAGGCAAAAAGGCAAAACCACATACTCATTGAATTTGGTTCAGGGAGAGAATGACATACATACTAAATGGGATATCTCAACCTACAGCAGAATATGGGGAAGGGGGATGAGAGGAGGGATGATGGATGGGAGGGCACCCTTGGGGGGAGGGGAGGTTGGATGTACCCACTATAGAAGAAGGACAGGATCATGTAGGGAATGGACCAGGTGGGGAGTGGGATGAGTGGGAGGGAATTATAAGCAGCCTTGTACAATATCTCTACTATGATAACATTTTGCATAGCTAGACATGTACAACACATACTGAATTACTTATCTCCCCAGAAGGAATGGGTGACAAGGAAGGAAATAAATGAATCTAAAATTCAAGGTCTTAAGATTAAATGTTTCAAATATTTATAAATACTATTATTAATAAAAAAATCAGCATGGTGAAAAAAAATATAAAGGTCAAAGTTCTCCACCCCTAGTAAATCATGATCTTCTCAGTTTGGATTAAATACCCAAGGAGAGATATTTTCATCTAGACTCCAGCAGACTCTCAGCTTCCATGGTTCCTCTTCCATGGTCCTAGCTCCTACCCAAATCTATCATCTGAGTTCAAAGGCAGACTGTCACCTGAGTTCAATGGCAGACAGCTCTCAGTTCTTTGTCCAGCTTCTTTTGCAGTTCCTTGTCCAGTTCCCATTCCATAATGAAGTTCACAGTGTCTGGTCCACCTCAAGTCCTTCACAGTTTCTGTTCCTGGAAAGATAAAACTTAACAAAGCCACAATAACATTCATTCACATTGCCAGCATCCTCATCAATTCACTTTCTGCCTGTGAAATCAACTCAGACCCACCAACAAGGTCTGAGAAATCAACACAAATCATTTGTATAGTCCCTGGACCTCTGAAATCATCAGCAATCCTCCTGCAGGATTTCTGTAAACATACAACAAGAAAATCCTCTTTCAGGGCTTCTGAATCGGCAGTAAGGTCTCAGGGCTTCTGTAACAACAGCACCATCCTCTAAGAGCAGACAAGTCCTGACAAAGTAACATCAAAACAGACAGACAAAGTACTGACACCACAGTCATGCCTCCTCCCAGTTCTCCTCTCTTCTCTTTTCTCAGTTCTTCACAATTCTCAGTTCAGTCCTCAGTTCTCATTTCTCTTCTCAGTTCTTCTCAGTTCCAGTTCTCTTCTCTCTCTCCAGCAGTAGCAGCCCAGCCTCCACATGCTCACTCCCAGAAGTTCTGGCCTCTCTCAGCTTGGGCTTTTCCTTATATATGGTATTAGCTCCTCCCTGTTTTGCCCCTTCCTGTTACATCAACAAGTCCATCCCACTGTGGGATTCCCAAGTTCTGGGTCTTAATACTTGACACAATCATTAACTTGGAATAAGGTACTAAGTACCTGCTTGATTTCAAATACAAGGGTGTCTTCAAATTCCATTACTATAACAACATATTTGTAATGGACTTCATTTTTCTTGCCTTCTAGGGGAAAAGGAAGGGGAGGGAGAGAATTTAGAACTGAAAATAAACTAAAATTGAATAATAAAAAAAGAGCCAGTTATTCCAGACTCACCTTATTTCTTTTTTTGATAGGATTTCTAAATTCATAGATGAGGGCCATACTGTCAATATAGTTTGCCTAGGTTTTTAGCAGTTTTTGATAAAATATCTCATACTATTCTTGTGAAGAAGATATAGAGATGTGGATTAGAAGATTCTTCTCTGTTACCTTTATTACCTAGATGTTACCATCTATCTTCTATATATTTCTTTTGAATCCCGTGCTTTGGTGCTATTCTCCCAAGCTCCATTGGTATTGACAAATTGAGTCCCAAGAATGTGGCTCTGCCCCTTTGACCCAGCAGTACCACTTCTAGGGCTGTATCCTAAAGAGATCATAGAAGTAGGAAAAGGACTCCTATGTACAAAAATATTTATAGCAGCTCTTTTTGTGGTGGCAAGGAATTGGAAATCAAGGGGATGCCCATCAATTGGGCAATGACTAAACAAGTTGTGGTACATGAATGTAATGGAATACTATTGTGCTATAAGAAATAAGGATCATGGACTTCATAATAACCTGGAGAGACTTACATAAACTGATGCTGAGTGAAGAGAGCAGAACCAGGAGAACTTTGTACACAATTACAGACACATTGTATGTATGACAACTAACTTGGATAGACTGGGCTCCTCTCAGCAATTCAAGGTTAGAAGACAAATACAAAAGACTCATGATTGGAAAGGGATAGCCACACCCAGAGAAAGAACTACAGAGTCTGAATGCAGATTGAAGCAAACTATTTGCTCTCTCTTTTTTGTGTTTTGCTTTGTTTCATTCCTTCTTTCTCATTGTTCCCTCCATTGGTTATAATCCTTCATTACAATATGACTAATGTTTAATGTGAAAGTATTTGTAGAACCTATATCCAGTTGTATGCCACCACAGGGGAGAGGGGGGAGGAGAGAGAGAGGGAGAAAATTTGAAACTCAAGGGATTGTGGAACTGAATGTTGTAAACTAAAAGTAAATAAACAAATTTAAAAAAAAGAATGTGACTGCGTTTTCTCTTGGATTTTAGCAATGGCACTGAGAGCTGGGGTTTTTTCTCTTTAAGTCTATATAGCTGATTAGTCCTCGTTGTTCTCTCTAGGATTATCTGAGGGAGAGAACAAAATGCAAAGGGATCTTGAAGCAGCAGGGCTGGGATTAAGCATTTTGGAGGGCATTCATATGTAGGGCAGTAGGTAGAATTTGGATGCCTTCTAAGATGTCTTCCAATTCAAAGAGTTGAGGTGACAAACAGGTAGGATTCACAATCAAGAAACCTAACATGAAGGCTGCTCACAAATCAATGTCTCTCTTGTCTTGTTCAAGATTTTCAAGAGAATTTGTCTTCTTATTTCAGAGTCAGCCTGATAGTCTAATCTAATTCTTGATACAACATATTTTTTCAAGGAACATGTATAGGAAACGTCCCATGTTTTTCAGAGCCTTGTGCTTCAGTGACTTGAATTCTAAAGGGTTAGTGAAAGGGCTGGGGAGGATAAAAGGGAGGAAGAGAAGAGAGACTTGAAGAAATCTTTGGGCTGCATACTTTTTTTTCTTTTCTCACAAGAGCACATCTGCCTCACATCTGAGTCAAGAATGTGTTCTGAGGATTTGGACCAGATGCAATTTCTTCCAGTGAAATCCCAAGTCTAGTGAAGAGCAATTAAGGAAGAATGTAGTTTTAGTCTACATAATAGAGAAACCAGAACCACACTCCCTTTTACTGGAGGCGGGGGAAGTTTCTAGCATGGGATTGAAAATCAGAAGTCACTTCTTATTTCCCATGGCCCTACAGTGATTTCCAACCAAGTCTTCTGTATTTGAAATCAATGCTTATCTTACAAGTTCAAAGATAATTTTGGGGGTCAGTAACCTTAGGCACAGAGGCACGGCCTTCCTGGAAGGCCCTCCCTTTTCCAGTCTTTCAAACTGTCTTTTACATTCTTTGAAAAAGTATAAGACTGTATTTCTTCCCACATACATGACATTGTCACAGAAAGAGCCCTGGATCTGAGAGTCAAGAAACTCAGATACTAGTCGCACTTCTGCTACTCCCCCCTCTCCTATTACAGAAGGCAAATCACTTCCCCTCTCTGGTTGTTAGTTTCCTCATTTATAAAGTGAGGTCCCTTCCAGTTATGTTCTGTTCTATATTTTTCTATGATCATCTAATCTCCTGATTAGCTAAAGTCCTGAAGTTAGACTCTTCAACTTTATGTTCCCAGAAGCATACATGCCCTTATTTTGTAAGGAATGATTGCATTTCTAGTCATTTCATCTTCGTCCTATCACCTCTGTTAGACAATCAGCATGAGCTCCCACTGGATTTGGGGTGGTAGGGAAGAATGGTCCTTTCTGGTTCTTAGTATTTAATAAGCTTCCTCAGTACTCTATTCAGTCACCAAAGTGATGTTCCTCAAGTGCAAGTCCCACTACATCATCTCTATACTCAAGAAACTCCAGTGGGTCCCTATTGCTTACAGCGTCAAATACAAAATACTCCATCTGGTGCTGAAAGGCTTTTGTGACCTATCCCCCCTTACCCTACCTTTCCAGTTTTATTGTGCTTTATATCCCTCCACACACTCTTTGATCCAGGCCTACTGGCTATTCCAGAAACAAGACCCTCCATCAGCTTCAGACATTTTCTCTGGCTATCTCCCTAGCCTGGAGTGCTCATCTCTGCCTCTTAACTTCCCTGATTTCCTTCAAGTCCCAGCTAAAATCCCACTTTTTACAGGAATCCTTTCCCAATCCTTAATTCTAGTATCTTCCTCTGTTAATTATTTTCCAGTTATCCCATATATAACTTGTTTGTATGTATTTGTTTTCTCATTGTCTCCTCCATTAGATTATGATCTCCTAGAGGACTGTCTTTTTGCCTTTCTTTGTATCCTCTGTACTTAGCACAATCCCTGGAATAGTAGGTACTTAATAAATGCTTATTGAATTCATTGACTCACTCTTCCAAAGCACTGGAAGTCCTATTTCTTTTCTCTTCCCTATAACATCTGGTTTAGGGTCCATTCACCCAGTGCCTGATTTTCATTACTCATTCACATGTGACTGACCCAGTGAATATCCAAGTGACAGTCTTTTGCTTTTCCATCCAAACAATCAGACCATTAGCTCATCTCAGAGATTTTTTGATTTCTTGTTCAGTGATTTGTGGTCCTGTGGGATTTGAGCTATAAACTGTGAAGCTTTTTGTCCATCATTTTTTCGACAGGACTCAGCATCTCTTTGTACATCAACTGTAAATGTGCCACCCCTGACTCTCTGGACTTCTTCATTGGTCATTGGATCATGAGAGAAGGTAAGTTTATACCTTATTCTTTCCATTGAGCTTTGCTTTTTCCAGGTAATTAAAAAAAAAATTTTTTTTTTAAAGCAATTGGGGTTAAGTAACTTGCTCAAGGTTACACGGCTAGTCATTTGATTTATGCGTGGGTGCTCATTTTCTGAGGCCGGATCTGATCTCGGGTCATCCAAACTCCGAGGCCGGAGCTCTTACTCACTGCGCCACCTAGCCGCCCCTTTAGGGCAATTGGGGTTAAGTAACTTGCCCAAGGTTACACGGCTAGGTTTTTGTTTGTGCGGATTAAGTGTCTGAGGCCGGGCTCCGAACTCAGGTCCTTCTGATTCCAGGGCCGGCGCTCTATTCACTGCGCCACCTAGCCGCCCCCAAAATTTTTTTTATAAGCAATTGGGGTTAAGTAACTTGCTCAAGGTTACACTTTTAATAAGTCATTATTTTATTTATTTATTTAATAAATTTTATTTATTAAATTTATTAAATATTTATTATATTTAATATTTATTTATTTAAATAAGTCATTATTTATGTGTGGGTGCTCATTTTCTGAGGCCAGATTTGATCCCTGGGCATCCCAAGTCTGAGGCCAGTGCTCTTCCTCACTGCACCACCTAGCTGCCCCTCCAGGTAATTTTTTGTTTCTACTTTTTTTTTTTCTTTTTGGAGGGGGAAAGGAAAGGCAATTGGGATTAAGTGACTTGCCCAAGGTCACACAGGTAGTAACTGTTAAGTGCCTGAGGCTGAATTTGAACTCAGGTCCTCCTGACTCCAGGGCCAGTGCTCTATTCACTGTGTCACCTAGCCACCCCTGTTTGTACTCTTATCTACAGGCATAAATCAAAATGGCCTCTTCCCTTATTGATATATTGAGACTACTAGGTTGTGTATCTATAGAATAGAGTCAAGAGTCAGGAGGATCTAGGTCAAATCTGGTCTCAGACACTAGCTGTGTGACCTTAGGCAAGTCTTTTAACTTCTGGCTGCCTCATTTTCTTCAATTATAAAATGGGATTAATAATAGTACCTACCTCCCAGGTTGTTGTGAGGATAAATGTTTGTAAAGGGCCTTGCAAACCTTAAAAAACTAAATAAATTTTAGCTATTCTTACCTAAGGGAAATGAGGAGAAGAGAGCCAGAGCCCCTGTCCTTTTCCCTAAAGCCTGTGCAGTGCCTGAATCTCAGTGTTAAAAGAGACCTCAGAAGTCACCTAATCCAACTCATAGAAAAACTGAAATCCCTGTTTAAAGATCTCCAACAAGTGGTTCTCCTACCCCTTGACAGCCTCTGATACTGAAGAACTGGCTACCAATCAAGGCACCCCATTTTGAACACTCCTATTTCCATTATCTCCTACTCTCATCCAGACCTTTATTGTTTTCTTTCCCATCTCATTGATTCTGGACAAGGTGACTTTCTACCTTAGTGCTGCAGTTTCATGGTGTGTTGTGAGGGTCATCTTGAATGAATTCGCAGACTCAGAGCATCTCCAATCCAAGCAAAGGCATTTATTGAGAATTACACTCCCTAGCTGGCTGAGTTCTAAGAGGAACTGGCAATTTAGTGAAAGCAAGATGGATTTTTATAGGGTCAAGATGCAATTACATCAGTACAGAATATATGAATATTAAAATATAAGAGGGGTTTGTTAAAGGATTAGGTAATGGGGAGTTAGAACTGTGGATGGAATTAGTGGAACTGTGCATGCAGTTGCCCACGATGCATATAGAAAAACTCATTGACAGGGGCATGTATGTATGATAATGATATTATAATAAGCCTCTCTATACCATACGTTAACCTAAAGGACAGCTTTTGCTATTCCTGCACAGATGCCTACTTAGAGAAAGTCCCTTCTATTGTTTTGGGGCCCACATCCTGCTTGGGCATGCTGGTTGTGCTGCTTTCTGATTGACTGGCTGTTGTAGTCTCGTCTGAGATTAGATGGATGTGGTTGTGGTTGAGCAGGACACATCTGCTGTTTCTGTGGGAAATATGAGTTCATAGACACATTGGTTGTTTCTATGAGAAATATGATAATTGGGTCTGGGAGCAGTGCCTAACTAGAGGCAGTGGCCAGAATTCCATCACATGAACACATCTGCCGTTCTAGAAAGGCATATTTGGGATATTGCGTCTGGGGGGTCCATGGTGTGGTTAAAGTCAGGTTGTGTGGTCAAATCAGGACAAGCCTGAGATTCAGAGAGGTGATGTGACTCACTTGAAATCACATGGCTAGTTAGTACCAGAATTGGGAATAAAAATCAGGTCTTCTCAATAAGGAATAAGGCACAAAATATCCTTTCTCTTTTTCCTTGTTTATGTGACAGATGTCCATTTTAGTGTTCTATGATGGTTCACTTCTCACTTTGCCAAGTTCTTATCCTTGAGCTGAAAAAACAGTAACTAAGACTATTTATCTCAAATCAGACATTTTAATAAGAAATAATAATCAGTAAGAAAATATTTTTAATTAGTAATTTTCTCATTTAATCCCCACAACAACTCTGTGTATAGTCTTATACAAGAGTAATTTAATCTGACTTAATACATAAGGACCCCAAAGTTCTTCAAAGTTAAATGACTTAAGTTATTCACACACCAGCAGGAATGCTTAATATTCTGCAAGCCAGGTTTCAATAATATGTGAAGAAGAGACTAGGTTTCGAAGAGGCAGAGGAACCAGATACCTAATTTCCAACATTCACTGGATTATGGAAAAAACAAGGGAGTTCCAGAAAAAATATGAGCACTCTTTTCTGCTTTGGAACTGTGAGGAAGATTCCCTCTCCACCACCACCCACAAACTCTGCCACACCAGCGCTCCTCCTCACTCCAGGACTACCCCACAGGACTGCAACCCAGATCCAGACACAGGCAAAGCAAGAGAATCCTGCTCTCATTCCAGCAAAGAAACCCCTGCAATCCCCCTCCAATCAGCCACTCAATCCCCTTACCATCTGGGAGCTAAGAGCTCACAGGTATGGTTCAAAAAAAGCATGTATTTCTGCTTCATTGACTACACTAAATCCTTTGACTGTGTGGACCCAACAGAATTTGGCAAGTCCTCAAAGACATGGGAGTACCAGATCATCCTAATTGTCTCCCAAGGAACATGTATGTGGGCTACAAACAACAGTTAGAACCAAATGTGGTTTGTTACTTTTTAAAATTTAATTTATATGAAAAGTACATCATGTGAAATGCCAGACTGGAAGAATCAAAAGCTAGAATTGAGGTTACTGGGGAAAATATCAACTATCCTAGATATGCAGAAAGTGATGGCAGAAAAGGTAAGAAGAATTAAGAAGCCTCTTAATGGGAGCAAAAAAGCAGAGTGCAAAAACTGACTTGAAGCTCAACATAAAACAAACTGTAACAGATCCCATCACTTTCTAACAAATAGAGGAAGAAGAAATGGAAGCAATGTTAGATTTTGTATTCTTGGGCTCAAAGATCACTGCAGACAGTGACTGCAGCCATGAAATTAAAAGATATTTGCTTCTTGGAAGGAAAACTATGGCAAATCTGGACAGCATAGAGATGGCACTGATGGAGTTTAAGGCTCTGCCCACCCAGGGATGCCAAAAACTGCTGCAGTTACATGATGTGTTGTGGTGGAACCATCTCAAAGAGTTCAGTCAGACCACCTCTAATCCAAGTATAGGCATCTAATGAGATTGATGCATCTCATGATGCAGGCTAAGTTCCAAGAGGAACAGAAACTTCAGAGAAAGCAAGATGGATTTTATAGGGTAAAGATGCAATTATATAACAGAAATTTGAATATTAAAAAGGCAGGAGGAGGTTGTTGAGGGATAAGGTAATAGTGGAGGGGTCCCAGACACAGTGGAACTGCACATGTGATTACCCACAATGCAGACAGAAAAAACTAAGGGGAGGGTAAATATGTATGATAATGATATTATATATAATAAGCCTCTCTAAGTTCACTCTAGGTCAGTTCTTTACTATTATTGCACAGGTGCCTACTTAGGGGAAGTCCCTTCTATTGTTTTGGGATCCCCATCCTGCTTGGGCATCCTGGTGGTGCTGTTTTCTGGTTGGCTGAATTTTGTGGTCCTCTCTGAGGCTAGATGGATGTGGTTGAGTTTGAGTGTATGGACCCACCTACTGTTTCTGTGGGAAATATGAGGAATGGGTCTGGGGGCAGGGTTGGAACTCCCTTGCTTATCCCATCACATGGACACACCTGCTGTTCTGTGAGAAATATAAGTTCACAACAACACTTGTTCTAATGAGCAGGGAGGCATATATGAAGAGGTTAAAATATTGTGTGTGGTGTGAGGGGCTGAGTGACTAGTAGGGGCAGGGGGTCTGCTGTTCAGTGCGGCCTATAAGGAGTTAGAATATTGGGACTGGGGGCAATTTTATTAGGATTCCATCATCACCTTACCAACAAAAGGTCTGTATAGTCAAAGCTGTGTTTTTTCCCAGTAGTATTGTATGGCTGTGAGAGTCAAATTATAAGGAAAGCTGAATACCACAGAACCCAGGCTTTCAAACTAGTGTGGGAGAAGACTTTTGAAAGTCCCTTGGAAAGCAAGGAGATCAAATCAGTCAATACTTAAAGAAATTATTTGAGGCTATTCACTGGAATGTCAAATACTGAAGCTGAAGCTTAAATACTTTGACCACATAATGAGAAGGGACTTACTGGAAAAGACCCTGATGGTGGGAAAGATTAAAGGAAAAAAGAAAAGGGGATGGCAGAGGATGAAATGGATAGATAGCATCATGAAAACAGCAAACATGAACTTGGATAGACTTTGAGAAATGGTGAAGGATAGAGATAGGCATGCTGTTGGTCCATGGGGTCACAAAACTTCAGATGTGACCAAATGACTGCACAACAACAAAGGAGACAGAATTAGGAGCTATACCACATCATTCCCCTGCTCGAGAAGCTTCACTTAGTAAATGCTTGTGTTTTCAGGTATTCTGATTTTCTTCTCTACAGCCTCCATCCCTAGAAAGAGGCTGAAATAGTGAATGCTATGCTGTTTCTGAGCACAGAGAGAGGATTGCTGTGTTGGCATATCCATGCTAATGAGATGACCAAGAGCCCCTATAGGGACTATCCTTTTGCCATGGACCAAGGGAGGATACATCCATCAATTGCTCTGCTCCTCCAGAGTTTTGCTTCAACTTTTCTACTCAAGGGGAAGTTTCAAATAGATAGTGCCCTGCTGCAACTAGAAACTCAATGTTGACTTCATAATATCTTACTTGTTTCCCTTCTCTTTACTGCCTGTTTCTTCTTTGTTCCTCCTTATCACACTTAATATAAAGAATACCACTGGCTATTCATCCTTGTTGTTTGATTAATGTTATCAGTTCCATTTCCCCCACCCCCAGGAAATGAAGAATCTTTTAGTGTCTTTCTGCTATAGCAAGCTCAAGGTGATGAGGGAGACAGAGACCAACAAGGAGTGATCCCAAAGTCCATCAAAAGTCCTAGACATAGGTGTGGGTAGGTGGCGCAGTGAATAGAGCACCAGCCCTGAAGTCAGGAGGACCTGAGTTCAAATCTGGCCTCAGACACTTAACACAAAACTAGCCAGGTGACCTCAGGCAAGTCACTTAACCCCAAATACCCTACCTTCCCCCTCCAAAAAGCAAGGAAAAAAAGTCCTAGACATAGTAGATGTAAGCCAGCCCAGGATCAAAGAGAAGAGAGAAGGGTGGCTTCTGTGTGTACCATGTGGATCCCTTTTGGATCTTTGACTTTTGTGTGAGGGCTATCCCCTCACAAGTAGGCAGAACAGACACCTCTAGCTATGTCTCCTTCCACCCTTCTCCAAGAAAGACTTTAATTCCTGCCAGGAAGAGGAGCAAAAGGCCAGAAGCTTGACTACTCTGCTTTCCTTACAGAGAGGAAGTTGCGGGCTAGAATTATATCTATCTGCTCCGGGAAGTTGTTTTAAGGTACAATCTAACCTCTGATCATTGTTCTGTTATAGGGGAGGCAGGACCCCAAGCACTGTTTCCAATATTTGACTCCCCACTAAATCCAAGGTTCCCAACGGACTCACATAGCAGGTAGCAAAGAAACTTATTTAACCAAGTCTGTAGAAAACAAATCAGATAAAGGATATATAGGAGGATGTAAAATAGATAATACAGAGTGAAGAAGCTTTCCCATTTGTGCTGAGGTAATTCAGCAAAAACCAAGGGTGATAGCCTCATCTCACCCAAGTGGAAGTTCCCTAAAATCTCTAGCTGGGGACAGGGACATTATAGAGATTGCCAGATCCTTTCATATTGTCTTCTTCCCAGAGTTTTTTCCTTCAGAAACCTGAAGTGGGGTTGCCATCTTCCATGTTCTCTCTCAAAGGTGGGAGCCAGAAACTCCAGCAGAATTGGGACTAAAACTCAGGTCTTCTGAATAAAGAGTAAGGCACAAAATATTCTTTCTCTTTTTCTTTGTTTATGTGACAGGGGTCCAATTTAGTGCCCTATGATGGCTCACTTTTCACTTTGCTAAGTTCTTATCCTTGAACTGAAAAAACAGGAACTAAGACTATTTTCCCCAAACCAGATATTTTAATAAGAAATAATAAAACAAATGCTTTTAATTAGTAATTTTCTTATTTAATGCCCACAACAATTCTGAGGTAGGCTTATACAAACATCCCATTTTATAGATAAGGAATTGTGAAGTACTCAATGTGGGAAGAAGCTGAGATGCTTTGAGATCCAGCTCCCAAGGAAACCATAATGAGAAAGGAGGAAGTCCAAAAGTGAAAGTGATAAGAAAAATCAGGGGGGAAAATACTGAAAGTACTAAAGATTTCAGGAGGAAGAAAACTCAAAAACTTTGAGCATAATCAGGAAAACTATTAACAACAGAAGGAAATATGGTCTCCATATCTAGCTAACAAATTCAGGCATCTATGAATAAATACTGAAAAAATATCTTCAATTGATAAATAGTCAAAGCATATGAACATGCAGTTTTCAGAAGAATAAATCGAAGCTACAAAATGTCATATAAAATGTGCTAAATCATTAATAATTAGAGAAATGCATATTAAAACAACTCTGAGATATCACCTTAACATCTATCAAATTGGCTAACATGACAGAAAAGGAAAATAACAAATATTGGAGGGGATGTGGAAAAATTGGGACACTAATGCACTGATGGTGGAGTTTGTACTGGTCCAATTGCTATGGAGAACAATTTGGGACTATGCCAAAGAGGCTAAAAAACCTGTGTATGCTCTTTGACCCAGAAATACCACTACTAGGTCTATAATCCCAAAGAGATCAAAGAAAAAGGAAAAGGATCCATCTGCACAAAAATATTTATAGAAGCTCTTTTTATGGTGGCAAAGAATTGGAAATTGAGGGGTTGCCCATCAATTGGGGAATAGCTGAAGAAGTTGTGGCATATAAATGTAAGACTATATTGTGCTATATAAGAAATGATAAGGTGGATGGTTTCAGAAAAACCAGGGAAGACCTATATGAACTGATTCAAACAAGAACATTGTACACAGAAACAGCAATATTGTAACAATAATAGATGGTGAAAACTTAGCTACTCTGACATAATCCACAATGATCCATAACAATTTCTTCTTTTTTTCTGAGATTTTTCTTTTTGTTAACTAATTAATTTATTTTTAGTTTTCAACATTTATTTCCACAAGATTTTGAGTTTCAAATTTTCTCTCCATCTCTCCCCTCCCCATCACCTCAATATGACATGCATTCTGATTACCCCTTCCCCCAGTCTACCCCCCTTCCATCATGCTCCCTTCTTACTCCCCTCCCTCTTATTTTCTTGTAGATTTCTCTACCCCATTGCCTGTATATCTTATTTTCCAGTTGCATGTAAAAACAATTTTTAACATTTGTTAAAATTTGCTAAATTTGGCTAAAATATTCCTAGGAGTTTTCCTTTTGGAATCTCTTTCAAGAGGTGATCAGTGGATTCTTTCCATTTCCATTTTACCCTTTTGTTCTTGTATTAGGGCAGTTTTCCTTGACAATCTTGAAAGATGAGGTCTAGGCTCTTTTTGATCATGGTTTTCAGGTAGTCCAATAATTTTTAAAATATCTCTCCTGGATCTATTTTCTAGGTGAGTGGCTTTTCCAGTGAGATATTTAACGTTGTCTTCTATTTTTTCATCCTTTTGGTTCTGTTTTATAATTCTTGATTTCTCATAAAGTCATTAGCTTCCATTTGCTCCACTCTACTTTTGAAGGAATTATTTTCTTCAGTGAGCTTTTGGATCTACTTTTCCATTTGACCAACTCTGCTTCTTAAGGCAGAGAATTTAATAATCTTAATAAAAATTAAAGAATTTTTACTCATTGGCTTTTTGGAACTCTTTTGCCATTTGGGTTAGTCTGTTTTTTAAGGTGTTTTGTTCAGTATTTTGGGGGTCTCCTTTAACAGGCTGTTGACTTGTTTTTCATAATTTTCTTGCATCTCTCTCTTACATCACTCTAATTTCTCTTCCCAATTTTTTCTCTACTTCTCTTACTTGATTTTCAAAATCCTTTTTTGAGCTCTTCCATGGCCTGAGACCAATTCATGTTTTTATTGGAGGCTTTTGATGTAGGAGCTTTGACTTTGTTGTCTTTTTCTGGTTGTATGTTTTGATCTTCTTTGTCACCAAAGTAAGATTCTATAGTCTGAGTTTTTTTACACTTGTTTGCTCATCTTCCCACCTAAATATTCGATTTTCTCTTCGTCAGGGTAGGACTCTGCTTCTAGTGGGGCTGGGGGGTGGGGCTTCAGGGGTTTTGTATCAGCTGCTTGATCCCCTACTGTCTGTGAGCCCAGAGCTCCAGAAGCAGCTGCTGCTGCTTCTGCTGCCACTGCCACCACCTCCACCACCCCAGGGCTGGGACCAGACACCAATCAGGCTGTGCTCTTCTTTCACCCAGGTCCCACAGAGTTTTCCCACTGACTTTCTGACTGTCTTTGGGGCTTGTGGGTTGAGAAGTCTGGAAACTGCCACAGCTGCCAGTGATGCAGTCCCCTGAGGCCTGTTCTGGCACTGTCTGTGCAGCATGACCTATGCTAGACTGTACTTCACTCCCAGTCTGATGTGGTACACCCTTCCTCTTGACCTTCCAGGTTGTCTTGGGCTGGAGATTTGTTTCACTCTGTCATTTTGTGGGTTCTCTAGTTCTAGGATTTGTCTAGAGTCATTTTTACAGGTATTGGAGGGGTTTGGGGGAGAGCAAGTCCCTGATTTTGCTCTGCCATCTTGGCTCCACCATCCTGACAATCCATAACAATTTCAAATGACACATAATTAAAAATACTAACCACCTCCAGAGAGAGAATTGATGGATTCAATCTGAGTGCTGATTGAAGCTTATTTTCTCTTTATTATCTTCCTTTTTTTGCAACATAGCTAATATGAAAATGTTTTGCATAACTTCACATGTATACAGACAGTTTTCACTTTATTTAAGTCAATCATTCTATAGACCTCTACATAAAGTGATTTTTATGTAATGTGAGTTTGTCCCTGGAGAAGGGAAGAGAAGGAGGGCACTACCTGTCTCTGGAGGAGAAAGGCAGGTCACAGGTAGCCTGAGGGACAAATACTTGGAGACTGAACACTGGACACAGACAGGAGAGTACAGGCAACACATGTGTCCAGGGACAGACATGCATATTTGAGTACTGATGGACTAAAGAAGGACCAAAAGGCTGGACACATGTGTGGTGGGTGAAGTGGGTAAAGGTCTCCTCTCTTGACACAGGAGGTTTCAAGTCAATTTGGCAGCAGTGTGAACAGTGGTTGACTCTCTATCAGTCCCATACCTGTTCTGCTTTTACTCAGAAGTTTTTTTTTTCTATTGGGAGCAGGGCATGGAGGAGGACAGAGCACCTAGCCAAGTGGCAGGAGTAAAGAGAGAGCACAGTACTGTGCAGAAAAATTAACATAGGTGTCATTTTTTGTAATATGTATTTCTTTCAGAATTCTTTATGTAAAGTCAAATTTGCATAATATTAATTTATATTAAAAAGTCTATGATGAGTATCATATTAACTTGTCTCAATGGATATGGACTTTTTTCATATGACTACTTTTGTAGCTTTGATTTATACTTCTAAAAACTGAGTGTTTATATCCTTTGACCACTTATTAACTAGAGATATGTTGTAATATTTATTCACAGATGTCTGAATTTGCTAGATATGAAGGCTACATTTCCTCCTATTGTTGTTGGTTTTCCTGCTGATTTATCAATTTATATTGATAAATATATAATTTTAATATATAAAAATAATTATATATAACATATAATAAATATAAATAATTATATTATATATATATATCAATTTATATTCAACATCTTTGATATTTCTTCTTCCTGGAATCTTTGGTGCCTTCAGTATTCTCCTCCCTTTTATTTTCCCATTTTGTTCACTTCTTGAGTCTTCATATTTATTTGAACTCTTCATGGGGGAGAGGAAGGAAGAGAATTTAGAATTAAATTTTTTTAAATAAATATTTAAAAAATACTGAGAAATAAAGGAATTTAACACTTGTTGAGAGAGCACCCTGTGGAATTTGAAGAGAACATGGAACCCTAACACATTGTTCTTAACTGGATTAAAAGAGAAATGAGAATCACGAGAACAGAATTTGTGACCTGCCCAGCAAAAATAATAAGTAGAATAGGAAAACTTAAATCTGCAATAGCCAATTTAACTAGATAAAGAATAATAGATTAGGAATTCAAATACACAGAAGTGAAGGGAAGTCAAGAAGAAAAGAAGCCAAAAAATTTAAATATACTCATAATGCAAGCAAAAGATATTGATCTAAAAGACAAGATCCATAGACACAACCTAAGATCATAAGTCTCCCAGAAGAACATTTCAGGACAAAAACTTTTAACAAAATAATGCATGAAATAATAGAAGAGAACTTCTAAAAAGAAAAAAATGAAATTCTAATAGAAAGAATTCACAGGTCACCTCCAGGGAAAAAAAAGACAAACAAACAAACAAAAGCAACCAAAGCTGAAAACTCTAAAATATGTAATGGTTAAATAACAAGTACTTCAAATCTTTAGGAGAAAGACTTTCAAGTATAAAGGAAAGGGCATTCGAACAATACAAGACAATTCCACATCCACTAGAAAAAGGAAGAGGGAAGGGTATAATATGCTCTGAAGAACAATGGAGATCAAGATGTAGACCAAAGTGACCTATCCTGCAAATCTGAGCTTAACTATACAATACAAAAGATAATTATTGTTCAATAATAAAGAAGAGTTTAAAATGTTTTAGAAGGAAAACTAGAACTGCAGAGATTATTTGCTTCTTGAACATGTGAAACAGCAGAAATGCAGGAAAAGTGATTAAATGCAAGAGACGAAGACAACACCAATGGAGCAACAATGGAGAGACCAGTAAGAGACTTCTTTCTAAATGTACATAAGAAGATAGAGGTAAAGGTAGAATTCTGGTAGAGGTATCAGTGCAAAGGTGAATATGGGGCATTATGGGTAGAACCTGGTGATACTGCCTACAGGTAGAGCAAAGCAAATTTTTTGTGTGGGACTACATTACAACAGGGGAGGGTACATGAAAGGAGAAGGGGAGCAGGGGGAAAGAGAGGACTGTGTGATGCATCTGTGTCAAAAAGAGACCTAAAAATGAGAAGGTGACTTCTATAGTCTCAGAAAGAGAACGGCTTACAAGGGAGTGAGCAGGGAGGAAAGACTAAAAAGGGAGGGATTTGGAAGAAGGGCTTACTTTGGTGGTAGGAGGGAGTTCTACTGATAAATGCTTCTATGGGTTGATGAGAGATGATCAGTGAAGGGAGATGGAGACATTACACTGGGTAAGATATGGAGCATTTGGTGCTTGAAAAATCTTTTTTATTTTTTATTAAAAGAGGTGGTGCCCGAATCTGTAACTCCTGGGGTCTAGTGGCACTTGAGGGAGTGGAAGAGCACTGACTCAACAAGGGAGATTTTGAAGCAAATGTGAAAGAAATAAAAAGGTAACTAGGAGAGGTTTTAGATCAGTGGTGGGCTGCATAATCAGAGACAAGGTGGTTCAGGGGCCCTACCATGGGGCAGTGTCTTCCATGACACTTCCAATAATTGACATTGTTCTGTGAACAAGGTACAGTGGAAAAACAAAATCCATGGGACAAGCTCTACAAGAAAGCATCAGTGAGCACCTAGAGGGGAGAGCTTAGAATGGATACCTTGGAAACTCTGATTGCATGAAGAATACAGAGAAAAGAGAGACCAGATAACTATAGGGGTTATGAATCAGAAAATGAGAATCTAGAGTAGAAAGAAAAAGATGATGGATAATGAAGAAAGTGAGAGAAATTCTTTCTGAAAGAGGTACAAAAATGAAATTAAAAAAACAAATGAATAGAACTAATTAAATGTGAGAAGAGGGAGCAGGAATCTCCCTTAAATGAGACTTAAATGACTTAAATGAGAGAAAAAAAGAGGGAAGGAAGAATTATATTACCAGATAAAAGCAGGAGAGAAAAAGGAACTAATAGAATCCCAAAAGCAAAGAGATAACAAATAAGAAGAGGGCTTTGGAGGTGAGGGAAAGAGAGCCAGTGGGAACATGACTACCTTTAAAGAAAAAGTAAAATAACTGAAGGAACATAATACTGTGTTTACAGCAGAAGAGAAAAAAACATAACTTGAATTTTAAAAATTCAATATTAGAGACAGATGGAGAAAAATAGAAATTTAACTTTTATAATTTTATTTTTCCATTTTATTTTTCCAAATATATGTAAAGACAATTTTAAACATTCATTTTCACAAAATTTTGAGTTCCAAAATTCCTCCCCTCTTCCTCCCCTTCCTTCTCCCTAAAAGGCAAGCAATTTGATGTAGGTTATATATGTGCAATGATGTAAGAAAATTTCCATATCAGTCATGTTGTGAAAGAAAAAACAGACCAAAAGGGAAAAAAAAACCACCAGAAAAAGAAAGGGAAAAATCTTGTGCTTCGATGTACATTCAGAGTCTATTAGTTCCTTCTCTGGATGTAGATAGCATTTTCCATCATGATTCCTTTGGAATTGTCTTAGATCAGGGGAGGGGCCACATATAGCCTCCTAGGTCCTTAAGTATGGCCTTTTGAAAATCCAAATTTTATAGAATGAACCATTTTATTTTTATCAATACATTTTTGTTTATCTTTTATATTTTATTTTTTGAATGAACATATTTAAAATGACAAAAAATAAAATAAAATTCAGCTTTTGACAACAGTGTACTGTGTTTCTGGTTTTTGGGTTTTTTTGGGTAGTTTTTTTTGAGGGGCAATTGGGGTTAAGTGACTTGTGCAAGGTCACACGGCTAGTAAGTGTTAAGTGTCTGAGGCTGGATTTGAACTCAGGTCCTCCTGAATCCAGGGCCATAGTTCTACAAGGCAACAGTATTTTTTAATTCTGTCTATTTAATAGCCCATCCTGTCAAAGAAGACCAAGAGAGTGCTGAAGGAAGAAAACATATTTTCAATGAGGATTGGGAACTGCAATATTATCTTGTTTCTGATAAAGATAAGATGATTTGCTTGCAGCAAAATTTACTGCAAAATCAATATTAAAGAGATTCAGTGGAAAAGCACTTCTAGGGGGGGTGGAGCCAAGATGGCAGAGAAGAAACAGCGCATCCAAGCCACTCTGCCCCCAGATTTCCTCCAAACTATGTAAAAGGGGACTCTGAACAACTTCTGGAGCCCCAGCACCCACAGAATGACACAGAGAAGCTAACCTCCCGCTGAGGAAAGCCCAGCAGCCCTGCAGGAAGGACCAGAGCAGCGCTCTGGGAGCTGGCAGCGTGCAGCGCACAGATCGAGGGGAGCCATGCACAGGTCCAGTCTGCCTGAGTTGCAGTTTTAGCCCCCGGGCAGCAGGGCCAGCAGCCAGCTGGAGGGACCCCAGAACACCAGCAGCTGTGGAGATTCCAGAATTATCAACATAGACATGCCTAGGGCAAAGTGAGAGGTTAGTGCCCTATGGACTTTGGGACCAGTATTTGGGGAATGCATTGGCTTCCTCCCCTGGGGGCTAGAAGCCACTGAGGAGACACACCATTTTGTAGTTTTCAGAGGCAGCTCCAGCTCCTGGCCTGTGAACTGTAGGGAGATACAGCGATCAGTCTTGGGGGGCAATCACTCTTGCTTTAACCTCCCTGGATCTGGATTATGATCTGGGGTGGAGGTCGTGGGTGGGTTTACAGCTTGCCAGAAATGGAAGTTGCCCTCCCACATGTTCAGGACGAAAATTTCCCTATCTGTCAGCAAAGACATACTGTGGCAACAAGCCCAAAAGTCAAGTAATTAAGTGGCAACATGCCAAGGCAAAGGAAACAAATTAAACAGAAAAATGCAACCCTAGACTCCTACTTTGGGGGCAAGGAGGGTTGAAGCATGGAGCGTGAAGAGGACTGTGAGATCAGAAGTCCTGCTGCAAAAGCCCCAGGGGAAAACATGAGCGGGTTGCAGGCTATAGAGGACCTTAAGAAGGACTTTAAAAATCAAATAAGAGAAGTGGAGGAAAAATTGGAAAGAGAAATGAGAAGGATGCAGGAAAAGTATGAAATGAGGGTCAACGGCCTGACTGAGGAAAACAACACCTTAAAAAATAGACTAACTCAAATGGCAAAGGAGGCCCAAAAGGGCAATGAGGAGAAGAATGCCTTAAAAGTCGAATTTGCCAGATGGAAAAAGAATCTCAAAAGTTCACTGAGGAGATTCATTCCTTCAGAGTTAGACTGGAGCAAATGGAAGTTAATGACTTTATGAGAAATCAAGATGCTGTTAAGCAGATCCAAACAAATGAAAGACTAGAAGGCAATGTGAAATATCTCATGGGAAAAACCACTGACCTGGAAAATAGATCCAGGAGAGACAATTTAAAAATTATTGGACTACCTGAAAGCCATGATCAAAGAAAGAACCTAGAAATCACCCTTCAAGAAATTCTCAAGGAAAATTGCCCTGATGTTTTTAGATCCAGAGGGCAAAATAGAGGTTGAAAGAATCCACAGATCACCTCCTGAAAAGATCCCAAAAAGAAAACTCCCAGGAATATTATAGCCAGGTTCCAGAATCCCCAGATCAAGGAGAAAATACTACAAGCAGCCAGGAAGAAACAATTTCAATATTGTGGAAAAACAATCAGAATAGCCCAGGACCTGGCAGCTTCTACACTGAGGGATCGAAGGGCATGGAATATGATATTCCAGAGGGCAAAGAGCTGGGAATGAACCCAAGGGTCACCTACCCAGCAAAACTGAGTATTTTGTTTCAGGGGAAAATATGGTCATTCAGTGGAATAGAGGACTTTCAAGCATTCTTGAGGAAAAAACCAGAATTGAATAGAAAACTTGACATCCAGACACAAGAAGCAAGAGATGCCTGAGAAGGTAATCAGGGAAAAGAAATCAAGAGGAACTTATCAAAGTTGAACTATTTACATTCCTATATGGAAAAACAATAACTGTGACTGAGGAAATCTTTCTCACTATGAAAATAATGGAAGAAGGGTGTATGGTCATGTGAATACATATGTGAATGTGTGTGTATATGGTTACAGTTATATATGGATAGAGGGCATAGGTTGAATTTGTTGGGAAGGGAGGATACTAAAGGGGTGAAGTTGTGAGGTGAGAGAGGAAAGTGGCAGGAAGAGATGGGGAGAGACAAGGTGGGGTAAACTATCTCATGTAGAGGAAACAGGGGGAAGTAGTTGCAGGGGAGGGGAAGAATAGGAAGGCAAAAAGGCAAAACCACATTCTCATTGAATTTGGTTCAGGGAGAGAATGACATACATACTAAATGGGATATCTCAACCTACAGCAGAATGGGGGGAAGGAGGAGGAGAGGAGGGATGATGGATGGGAGGGAATCCCTGGGTGGAGGGGAGGTTGGAGGTACCCACTATGGAAGAAGGACAGGATCAAGTGGGGAATGGACCAGGTGGGGAGTGGGATGAGTGGGAGGGAATTATAAGCAGCCTTGTACAATATATCAACTATGATAATGTTTTGCATAGCTAGACATGTATAACATATACTGAATTACTTATCTCCCCAGAGGGAATGGGTGACAAGGGAGGAAGGAAATGGATCTGAAATTCGAGGTCTTAAGATTAAATGTTTCAAATATATATAAATACTATTATTAATACTCTTCTGCTTGTAATTGGGAGATAAGATGTGCAGGCATTGGGACACAAAGATTCACCTTCCTCTAATGGAGAGGTAGAAGGGGGTGTGGGAGAGGATAGGGGAGAGAGCAGATTGGAGGAAGAGATGTCTTGTGGGACTGCTGTTCTGGGAGGGTGGGTAGGGGAAAAACGGGGGGGGGGGGATGATTGTAACTCAAAGTCTGGAGGAAATGAATGATGTAAAACAGAAGTTAATAAAGCATTTGTTTAAATAGGAAAGAAAAAAGAAAAAAAAGAAATTCAGTGCTCATCAGCATTATAACATTCATAAGGTACATAAATATTTTAAATTAGAGAAAGAGGTACAAAAGGTTGTATTGCAGAATTTAAAATGAAAAGCAAAAGCAAAGATAATTCTTTCAAGTAGCAATAAGACCTGGAAATAAAGCCACTGAAGCAACTTACAAAGTAGTTTATATTCTCAGGAAAAAAGGGAAGCTATTCATTGATATAGAAATTGTGAAAGAACACATTGTCAAAGTTGTAGGATGCTTAGACCCCAATAATGTTTCAAACAATTACCTCTTTAAAGAACCATAACTGATCAGCAGCATGAATCAGTCTTCAACTTAACAGAACAACTTCATGCAATACTTCAAAAGGAAAATATATTATTATTCAGTCACTTTAAATGAATTAACTAATACTACTGACTCACAGGTTTACTTCATTTGGGTCATAACAAAAAATTTTCTTTACTATGAAGAGTTACTCACTTTGGGCACTCTTGTGAACAGAGCATAGGGGACAGATATCTTGAACAGCTTTCAAGATAAATGTAGTGAATTTGAACTGAATTAGGTAAATTTAGCGAGTGTATATACAGACAGTGCACATTTCATGACAGAAAAACATGAAGGGTTTCTTGCACAGATGTAGAAGCTCTCATTTCTTTTCATTGTATCTTGCATCAGCAAAATCTCTGTGTTAAAACTATTTTAAGTGACACTTTGCCACTAATTATAAGTATTGTTAAGTATATTCCTGAAAATGTAATATGGCATCATCAATTTTGTAACATGCTAAAGTTAAACAATGAGGTATTCAGTATGGATTTGCCATATTATTCTAAAGTAGATTGGCTATTGCAAGGATAGGTGTTAGCCAAAATCTTATCTCTGTGAGAACAGATAGTTAAATTTTCTGAAGAATAGAAGCAGCAATGTGAATCACTGAAAGAAGATTTCTCTAGGAATGTGGCATTTATGTGTGATATCATGTCAAATCAAAATGACTTGAATATTTCTTTGCAAGGTAAAACAAAGTCTCTATATGATATGTGGCAAAAAATCCAAGCATTTAGGAAAAAGCTATCTTTTTTTCAAAATACTTCTTGGAAAGGAAATTTTGAATGACCATTTTCACCAATTAACAAAGGTCATTTATGAGCAGGATGATATGTGTGAATCATGGGGAAAATACTCAGCTGTTATAGACCTATTAATAAGTGAATACAATGAAAGGTTCACTGACTTGGAGGATCATGACTTCACACTCAAATGAGCATTTCAGTCTCACCTAGTTGATATCACCAAGGCACCTAAAGAACTACAGATAGAATTGATTAAGCTCTCAGTAGATGACATTTTTTCCAATTTATTTATTTATTTTTAGTTTGCAACATTCATTTCCACAAGATTTTAAGTTACACATTTTCTCCCCATCTTTCTTCTACCCCCTCACCCCAAAATAGCAAGCCTACTGAATACCCCTTACCACAAACTGTTCTTTCTTATATCCTCCCCCATCCCCTTCCCTCAACTTTCTAGTAGGGCAAGATGTATTTCTATACCATAGTGCCTGTATATCTTATTTCCCAGGTGCATGTAAAAAACAATGTTTTTAAACATTTGTTTTTAAAACTTTGAGTTTCAGGGGGCGGAGCCAAGATGGCGGAGTAGAAACAGCTAGTCCAAGCCTCTCTGCCCCCAGATTCTCCACAAACTATGTAAAAAAGGACTCTGAAAAACTTCTGGAGCCCCAGCACCCACAGAACGACACAGAGAAGCTAACCTCCCGCTGAGGACAGCCCAGCACCCTGCAGGAAGGACCAGCGCAGCGGTCTGGGAGCCGGCAGCGCGCAGAGCGCAGGAACCGAGCCTAGCCCAGGTCCACGTGAGCAGAGGTTTTAGCCCCAGGGCGGCAGGGCCAGCAGCCGGCTGGAGGAACCCCAGAACACCAGGAACTGTGGAGACGCCAGAATTATCAACATAGACTTGCCTAGGACAAAGTAAGAGGTTAGTGTCCTATGGACTTTGGGACCTGTATTTGGGGAATGCGTCAGCTCCCTCCCCTGGGGGCTAGAAGCTGCTGAGGAGACACGCCACTGTGTAGTTTTCAGAGGCATTTCCGGCTCCCAACCTACAAATCGTGGGGAGATCCAGCGATCAGTCTTGGGGGGTAATCGCTCTTGCTTTAACCTCTCTGGATCTGGATTGTGATCTAGGGTGGAAGTTGTGGGTGGGTTTACAGCTTGCCAGAAACGGAAGTTGCCCCCCACACGTTCGGGACGAAAATTCCTCTATCTGGCCTTAAAGCCATAGTGTGGCAACAAGCCCAAAGTCAAGCAATTAAGTGGCAACATGCCAAGGCAAAGGAAACAGAAAAATGCAACCCTAGACTCCTATTTTGGGGGCATAGAGCAGGAAAAGGACTGTGAGGTCAGAAGTCCTGCTCCAAAGCCCCAGGGGAAAACATGAGCGGGTTGCAGGCCATAGAGGACCTTAAGAAGGACTTTAAAAAATCAAATAAGAGAAGTGGAGGAAAAATTAGAAAGAGAAATGAGAAGGATGCAGGAAAAGTATGAAATGAGGGTCAACAGCCTGACTGAGGAAAACAACACCTTAAAAAATAGACTAGCTCAAATGGCAAAGGAGGCCCAAAGGGCATTGAGGAGAAGAATGCCTTAAAAAGTCGAATTTGCCAGATGGAAAAAGAATCTCAAAAGTTCACTGAGATTCATTCCTTCAGAGTTAGACTGGAGCAAATGGAAGCTAATGACTTTATGAGAAATCAAGATGCTGTTAAGCAGATCCAAACAAATGAAAGATTAGAAGGCAATGTGAAATATCTCATGGGAAAAACCACTGACCTGGAGAATAGATCCAGGAGAGACAATTTAAAAATTATTGGACTACCTGAAAGCCATGATCAAAGGAAAGAACCTAGAAATCACCCTTCAAGAAATTCTCAAGGAAAACTGCCCTGATGTTTTAGATCCAGAGGGCAAAATAGAGGTTGAAAGAATCCACCGATCACCTCCTGAAAAAGATCCCAAAAAGAAAACTCCCAGGAATATTATAGCCAGGTTCCAGAATCCCAGATCAAGGAGAAAATACTACAAGCAGCCAGGAAGAAACAATTTCAATATTGTGGAAACACAATCAGAATAGCCCAGGACCTGGCAGCTTCTACACTGAGGGATCGAAGGGCATGGAATATGATATTCCAGAGGGCAAAAGAACTGGGAATGAACCCAAGGGTCACCTACCCAGCAAAACTGAGTATTTTGTTTCAGGGGAAAATATGGTCATTCAGTGGAATAGAGGACTTTCAAGCATTCTTGAGAAAAAACCAGAGTTGAATAGAAAATTTGACATCCAGACACAAGAAGGAAGAGATGCCTGAGAAGGTAATCAGGGAAAAGAAATCAAAAGGAACTTATCAAAGTTGAACTATTTACATTCCTATATGGAAAAGCAATGTCTGTGACTGATGATATCTTTCTCACTATGAAAATAATGGAAGAAGGGGGTGTGGTCATATGAATACATATGTGAATGTGTGTGTATATGGTTACAGTTATATATGGATAGAGGGCATAGGTTGATTTTGTTGGGAAGGGAGAGTACTCAAGGGATGAAATTATGAGGTGAGAGAGGAAAGTGGCAAGAGGAGATGGGGAGAGACATGGTAGGGTAAACTATCTCATGTAGGGGAAGTGGGTGCAAAGGAGGGGGAGAATAAGGAAGGCTAAAAAGGCAAAACCACATTCACATTGAATTTGGTTCAGGGAGAAAATGACATACATACTAAATGGGATATCTCAACCTGCAGCAGGATAGGGGGAAGGGGGATGAGAGGAGGGATGATGGATGGGAGGGCATCCTTGGGGTGAGGGGAGGTTGGAAGTACCCACTATAGAAGAGGGACCCGATCATGTAGGGAATGGACCAGGTGGGGGGTGGGATGAGTGGGAGGGAATTATAAGCAGCCTTGTACAATATATCTACCATGATAATGTTTTGCATAGCTAGACATGTACAACATATACTGAATTACTTATATCCCAAGAAGGAATGGGTGACAAGGGAGGAAGGAAATGGATCTGAAATTCGAGGTCGTAACATTAAATGTTTCAAATATATATATAAATACTATTATTAATGCTCTTTTGCCTATAATTGGGAGATAAGATGTGCAGGCATTGGGACACAAAGATTCATCTTCCTCTAATGGAAAAGTCGATGGGGTATGGGAGAAGGTATGGGAGAGAGCAGATTGGAGGAAGCGATATCTTGTGGGACTGCTATTCTGGGAGGTTGGGTAGGGGAATAATGGGGGGAAAATGATTGTAACTCAAAACCTGGCGGAAATGAATGATGTAAAACAGAAGTTAATAAAGTATTTGTTTAAAAAAAAAAAAAAAAAACTTTGAGTTTCAGATTTTTTCCCTTCTTCCCTCCTCACCCACCCCCACTGGGAAGATAAGCAATTCAATATAGGTAACTACACACTCCCACATGTAGTTATGCAAAACATTTCCATGGTAGTTATATTATGAAAAGCTAACTATATTTCCCTCCCTCCTATCCCACCCCCCTTATTCTATTTTCTCCTTTGACCCTATTCCTTTTAAAAATGTTTGCTTCTAACTACCCTCTTCCCCAATCTGCCCTCCCTTCTATAATCCCCCCTTATACCCTACCCCCCTATTTTCCTGTAGAGTTAGATACCCAATTGAGTATGTATGTTATTAAGCCAAATTCAGTGAGAGTAAGGTTATTCACCTTTGTGCTCTTCCCCTCCATTGTAACAGTTTTCTCTTGCCTCTTTTATATGAGATAATTTGCCCTAATCTATCTTCCCTTTCTTCTTCTCCCAATAAATTCCTCTCTCATCTCTTAATTTTATTTTTTAGATATCATCCCTTCATATTCAACTTATCCTATGCCCTCTGTCTATGTATACATGTACACTCATATGCCCACACTCAAATGTATTTATATACACATATACCCTCCTATACATACATACATATGTATGTATGTATGTATACATATGTGTATATATATATGTACATATACATATATATTCCCTTCAACTATCCTCACACTGAGAAAAGTCTCATGAGTTACAATTATTGTTTTTCCATGTAGGAATGTAAACAGTTCAACTTAAGTTCCTTATAATTTCTTTTTCCTGTTTACTTTCTCATGCTTCTCTTGCTTCTTGCATTTGAAAGTCAAATTTTCTGTTCAGCTCTGGTTTTTTCATCCAGAATGCTTGGAAATGGGGCGGCTAGGTGGCACAGTGAATAGAGTGCCAGCCCTGGAATCAGGAGGACCTGAGTTCAAATCTGGCCTCAGACACTTGACATGCTTACTAGCTGTGTGACTTTGGGCAAGTCACTTAACCCAATTGCCCTCCAAAAAAATCCAAAACAACAACAAAAAAGAATGCTTGAAAATCCTCTAATTCATTGAATGACCATATTTTCCCTGGTAGCATTATACTCAGTTTTGCTGGGTAGTTAGTTCTAACTTCTTTGACCTCCAGAATAACATATTCCAAGTCCTTTGATCCCTTAATGTAGAAGCTGCTAGGTCCTGTGTTACCCAAAAGGAGACCCTGCCCAAAACTGAACAAAATAACACCTTAAAAAAATAGACTAACTCAAATGGTAAAAGAGGTCCAAAAACTCAGTGAGGAGAAGAATGTCTTAAAAAGTCGAATTTGCCAACATGGAAAAGGAATTTCAAAAACTCACTGAAGAGAATAATTCCTTCAAAATTAGATTGGAGCAATTGGAAGCTAATGACTTAATCAGAAATCAAGACATTATTAAACAGACCGAAACAAATGAAAAAATTGAATTGAAGGCAATGTGAAAGATCTCACTGGAAAAACCAGACCTGGAAAATAGATCCAGGAGAGATAATTTAAAAATTATTGGACTACCTGAAAGCCATGATCAAAGAAAGAACCTAGAAATGATCCTTCAAGAAATTCTCAAGGAAAAT